>OX401413.1:17046122-17269394 GCA_947846245.1 Cerastoderma edule
AGGTCACCATTTTGTTATTGAATCTTTCAATGCTATTGAACAGTCAAATATATTCTTAGGCGTATTCAATTCCTCACATTTATTCTATTGTTAACGACATCCGCTTGGAACAAACATATGGGGGGTTTAATACCTACATCTCTAAACGTTCCTGGTATATTGATAACAGAGTCAGTGGATATCCATTACATCACAAGTGTCATCAATGTTACTTCCTCTTTCAAACAAATACCTGGTGATGTATGGTGTAACAGTCGTGCCATTGTCTTACATGTCATTTTTCTGGTAAATAGATAGGCAGATTGAAATGACATACGGAAATGTATACATGTACATACGTGATTGACGGATAGTAGGACAGACGGATATACAAAAAGCCTGACAAAATCGCAATTATGTGGACGCACACACAGGCAGATAAATGATGAGAGACACAAAAGGAACGACTCAAAAGAGTCAAAATGGAAAAGGAAAACATGTACTGCGGCTCTGTTGATATTTTACTAAACGCAAACATGCTATTAGCCGGGACAAATTACAAAAATTCGTAATCCAATACTTGTGCACAAGGCGTATATCTCAGGCCACAGAAATAGGTAGTTACAATTAATAGGTAGATTAACTGCCGCATTCGGAACACATCAGACATTTCTTAAAATAGCGATGTGAATCTAAAATCCTGAAGTCCCCGAGATAGACCCTTATCTGACACCATAGATAGCATTCGGTTATCAAGTTTCGATATGTCTACATGTAGATTTTAAACCACCTAACTATCTAATGTTATAACGTTCGTGTATGCTCGTACATATAGATGTGAAAGCTCGGCTTTTATTTTGAAACAAAATATCCTTTGCTATCGTAAAAGGTTGGAGTGGATGGGCTAGTCTGAACAAAAGGTACGTGACTGTTTTCAATTTTGATGTTTTTTTCTGATGTATATGGCGTGCTATGACACTTGTTTTAAGTTGTTTAAAACTTGTTTAATATGAACGACTGCAAAAATAAGATATTTTCTTAAAACAGGATTTCAAACAGTCATTTTATATAGTTCATGTAACTACGATCTTTTTAGGCAAGTGGTCGCTTAAAATCATATCGAATTTTCCTCTTACAGTTAAGTTAACTCATCACCAACCGAACAGTATTAATACACTTCCTTCATTGAAAGAGTTTGAAAAAATATTTAATATCAAGGAGGAGGCGTTTGACATTGGATAGATTTATTGCTGTGTACAGGAAATCTTATATAAACAATCTCCTCCCCCTTTTTTGATTACAAAGGTATTCCAAACTCGATTCGTTACGGCTTAACGATTAACCGTTTTTTAGGTTTATGTACTTTTTATGGAATCTTTTGTATTGGAGGGTTCTTTAGGCTGGAGTGCACAAGCTTTCGAAAAGCTACGGCACAACTTTTCAGGTACCGTTTTACTAAACAACTTATGGAAAATATGTGATAGTCAAAACGTATAACTATTGATAGCATCCTAAATGAAAGTAGACTATTGCAATGTAACACGTCATTGGAAGCGCCTCGGAGAGACGATTCCAATGACGTGTGACTTTGCAATATTGTTTAACGCAACTATTGAAATAAGAGGGGATGTTGTTTTGAACCTAAGTAAAACGTTAGCCAGATTGTAGAAATCGTATATGCGGGAATGGCTCGGATATTTGATCTAACGAGGAAGTTAAGATTACATCGGTGTAAGCCATTGTTTGATATGATAATGAGATAACTAAAGCGTCCCTTTTTATGGGAAGTTATGACGGGATTAAATTGAAAGCAACAGCAGACGACATATATGAAGTACGAAAACAGATTTCTTATACATGTATCCGATACGACATAGTGAAAACTTTCTTGTTTTTGTGTTTTAAGTCTGATTCGGCAGTTAAATAACTTTAATCATTCCCTGACACGAAACTGTGTGACTGGTTCAAATTGAAAACAGTAGCAAACGACAAAAAAATCATCAAAAATACATTTTCTATAATGAGGGATAAATGGAAACCTGTCGAAACAATCGGAACTCTTCGGCAAATTCCGGCAGTGTAGCCAGCCAACATCACCGAGGGGCCCCGATTGCTGTCGTAACTCACTGTGTTCAAGAATGAGTTACAAAAGTTTTCCATTTAACCCTCGATAAGATGTTGGGACGAAGCCACTGTTGCAAGAAGATATATTGCTCATCATGAGCAATATATCCATTTGTCACAATGAATTTACAGTTAAATGAAGTCTCTGAAGCAAGGTGTTTTTGCTTTCTTTGCTATATTCGTATAAAACATAGTACCTCTCTTGCAAGTGGTATTTTTACCCGATTAAGCTCTTTATGATACTGTATCTTAAACGTTTGAATGATTTGATATTTTTCTAAAATAGGCTTTGGTGTCGTTTGCTTTCCAAAACGTTATAGATCTGCTTAAAGTTTTGTTAAGGGAATATACTCAGAGTAGCAAACAGGTTAGATCACAGCCACATGTACTTAACGGCTGGATTGGATCTAACTTGCTTTCAGTAGCATGAAGTCGGTTCGGCACTGTAAGGGTTTGAACACCAACATTTAAAGAATTTGGAGCTAATACAGATTTAAAATCCGGTTAAAATCGTGGATGATGCGAGTTTATTCTGAATTGCCTAAAATTGAGACGAATAATTTCAATACGTGTAGGCAGTGATTACTGTAGTATAGCGGAAGAAACCGCTGTGATGTGTGCAAGGAAGCAGGAAGCACCGCGACATAACGCGATAATTGTCTAATTAAACAGCAAACGCAGCAGGTGCGTGTAAAAGTGGGTATAAATGAAATCACTTCCCTATTTACTTACTTAAAACAGATATATCTGCGTGTAAAGCCGCTTATTGATACGATGGCAGAAGAAGACACAGACCTTGGACCAGCCGGGGAGCCCAACCCGCACCGCCATTGTCTATATTTCGACGACTCCGACACAGGTATGTGGTTGTTGCTGGTGTTAGTTTTGGGCTTAAGTTATATTCAACAGTATTTTAATTATATCACGTCTTTTTATCTGTTTGTTTATGTTGAGCTGCTCCAGCGCTCTTTATTGGGCCTCATTAAAGATTGTTCCCGTGAGGGTTCGGATCCCAGTGACGACATTTGAATTGATATAAGAGGGAAACTTCTGACTGGCTTACGGAATGTCGATGGTTTTACCCGGCTGGATCAGAACCTATGGGCAGATGGGTATGGGGGTTTTCCTCCATCACTGGGAGTCGAGCATCGCAACATAACTGCTATAATGTTGACACGGTGTAAACCCATATGAAAGAGGAATTTAACCGAGGAATATTACAGTAGGAGCTTAACTTTCTTCTTACAAGGGAGGTTACTCTTTATGTCTTATCAGTATACCTGTATACAATAGAATGGTGTTTTTGTTTGACATGGCAGTGGTACAAAAACGCGATCAATCGCGTTCGCTTTATTTCGTTTCAGTTTAAAGGTGCTTGTTCACAGATGTGAGAAGAATTGGAAGTAGAACATTGATTTAAAAGTACACAACATCTGTATTGTTGTATGATACAAACTGGATGATAGCAATTAGAAACAAAATCAAACCGGTTTCATTCTTGAAAGTGTGTAAACAGTGAATCAACATTTTAATCCAAAAGTGTAATATCGCCTTTAAGATCTGCTGTATATAAACTGTACATACTTAGATTTATTGACACTTCCTGAATTAAGAATGCTTTTAATAGTTTCTTTTAATTGTCAATCAAACATCAATATAAAAACTATTTCGTTTCAACGACGTTATATTTAGACTTACAAAAGGTCTCATGTGTGAACAAGCACCTTTAATGTAGAATACTATACTCCGCCATTTTGACATTCTATTTTTCGTCGGATTACTTCGGTCGTTCTCGGTAAACATCGGTCGGTGCCGGAACTATTCGCTTTAAACTGAATAGTTCCAGGCACGACCGATGTAAACCGAAAATGAACGAAGTAGTCCGACGAAAGATTGAGTTTCAAAATGACGGATTATGGGTATACTACTTTAAGATTCGCGTCATACGGACACATCTACAAAATTTGATAGCGATAATACGTCCAAGACAATGCGGGAACGTTGCAATGGTATAACATTTGATGTGATATAATGATATGTTTTCATTTTGTAGAAGATTCGACCTGCAGTTCTACAACAGATGGCGAGGAGCCCCTACCACTAACAAGCCTTCCCGTAAGTTAGTTTAACCCATTACCAAACAATAACGACATTTAACTACTTTGTTGCAGAAGATTCTGGAAAACATTGTTGGAAAAGGAGAAATTGCTCTTGACGAGCAATTTCTCCTATTCCAACAATGTTTTCTGCCCTATACAGAATATTACTTTCTAATTTCATCACATTCTGAAATGTCGTTTGCAAACTCCTTAAATTCGGGACAGTCGAAAATTCTGTGTTTTGTAAAGGGTTAAACATATTTTTTTTTCTCAAGAAAGAAACACCATATACAGCAGAACCTCTTTTCCTCGAAATTTAAAGTACCCAAAGAAAATCCTCGACACAGAGAGAGTTGAATGTAAAGATGTCTGGAATATTAATACGTATGTCTGGAATATTAATACGTATAGATAAAGAGTAAAACTCTCGGAAAACCGTATTTACTTCGACGTATAGAAAGGTTAGACAATCATAAGCTTGCGATACAGATATCCTACTGTTTATTAACATTACAATCAATTTAGTGAAACGGATTGGTATAGGAAGTTAATGGTTAAATACCCCATCCTTTAAGTTGGCCACTTGCTCCATTATACATAGCCTTAACGCATATTCTGCAGAAGCAGGCGTGGCAAAATCATTTGTCCGTATTACCCAACCTATCCAAAAACCCATACGGACAAAGGAAGTTTTACAGAAATTTACAACTATATAACCATAACACGGAAAACTAAAGAAAATTACTTTTTTTTTTGCCGAAAAGAAAATTAAAATCATATTTCTCCAATCCCGAGAAGTTCCCATAAACCATTCTGACGCAATGGTTTCAACCCAATGCAATTCCAATAAATACGATATATTTGTCTATGCAGTCCATAATTGTTATTATCATTGATTGAATTATCATATCACACGTGACCAAGAAATATAAAAAAAAATGAAAATAAACACATATCGAGCAAAGCCTTTTTTTGACATGTTTTGGATTCTTTTTTCTATAGTGGTTGTCAATCCTTAAGTGCTGGAACCGACATCATGACTATGCAAACGAGTTGGATCACAGGCCAGCCACCAAGTAAATTGGCAGCTGGCCTGTGGTCTAATGTGTTTGCTATTCTCAGTACCTTTCGGCATCAAAATTAAGCATATATTTCATGTTTTGGAAAGCAAACGACACGAAAAGGTATCTATAGAAAATTACCCAGCATTCTTATGTTTACTTCCTCTCTTTCAAATGCAGCCGAGAACAATAAAGAAGGAGGGCTACCTTTACAAACAAGGAGGGTAAGTATCACATGCACATAGTTACATGTACAATCTAAGATCTACCAACATTTAGCGATTCCTACAAAGTAAATCATTTTTACTCAACTCAACTCAACTTTATTTGGCATTCGTCAACAAAATATGCCATTGGCCATTTACAAAACATTTCAAAAATATGGCCATGACAGTTACAAAACCAAGTAACAAAATACATATTATGGTATAAAAATAACATACAAATCTATATCAAATCAAATTTTAAATCTACCTTCACATATGTATTTGCAAAAAAAAGAAAGGGAAAAGAAATGGTTACTGGTTGTTTTCTAAAAAGTTATTGCGTCTTTTCATAGCTAATTTGATTAACTTAGCAACATTTGCCTGACACCTTTTGTTTTTTGATGATAGAATATCAACAAATTTATGGACGTTTGGCCATCTCACCTTTTGATAAACTAACCTCAAATCGAAGTATTTTGGACATACACAAAAGAAATGATATTCTGTTTCAACCTGGTTTTTATTACACAGCTTACATATTCTAGTCTGAGGTTTTACGTCTGTTCTCTTGCTAGAAACACCTAGTCTGTACTTACTTTGCATCAGATTGAACATAAGGCATAACTTTTTTGCAGGGGAGGGGGGCATGTTGCCATGCCATGTTCGTAAATTAATCAAATGACTTAGCTCTGCCCCTCGTATCATATAAGCATACTGTCGGTGCCGATGTTGCCTGGTGGTAAGAGTAATAACTTTGAAATCGTAAGGCTCGTCTTTTTCTCACGGGTTCAAATACTGATAAAAGAACCCTTTAAATTCATAATTTGAGTCTAGTTTTATGTCTATTTCTTTGTTCGAAACAACCATCGATTGCACCAGATTTGACATATGAATGACGAATTTCCCGGGGGCATGTCCCTAGACCCCAAACTATCCACACACTAAATCAATGGGTTTGCTATGCCACTGCAAGCGTTAGACCGTCGTGAAATACTAACCGTGTTTAAGTAATTCATTAATTTTCTTTCTGCAGGCAAAACAATGACAAGGGTTGGAAGAGGCGATACATGCGATTCGATGGACAGTCATTTCGATATTATTTGAATGAAAAGGTAGGATTCCAAATGTATTCAAACTTACATTAGTCCATTGTCTTTCACATACACAGAACCAAAAATCTGAACTCATCGGAATTATCCAATTAAAACATCTCTGACTTTATAGGGAGGCTGTCATATTGCTTTTTCAATAACTATTTTCATTGCACTTTCTTTTTGAAATATAGATCATGATTGTAATATCTAAACAGTCACTTTATTTGATTAAGGAAACAGATATATATCATAACTTATAATTTCACAGGGGAACTTACTAAAAAAAAACCTGAATTGAAAGTATTTCAGACATCAATTGAATGCATAAAGGACACTCAATCTTACATCTATGAACAGTGTGGAATTACTCTTTACCACCTGCAGACGAAATTGTTTTACTTAAAGCAGACTACAGGTGGAGACGAATTAAGAAATGGCAATTACAGTGCTAAGATGTCAAACGAAACACCGAAAAACAAGTCATAGTGTTACCATCTTTTTATATTTATAATGAGAATGACTTCGCAATTTAACTGAAAACTTGTTGCAACGATTTTAAAAGGTTTTATCTAATGCACCGTGACTAAAACATTAACGAAAAGTCAAAAGAACATGTTAGCACACCGTAAAAAGATCTTGAAGCGATGATGCAGTATATATGATATTTTCGTTACAGTCGGTCCAATCGTTACGGATAATTCCAGTTACGATCATGCTAGAGGCAAACCATGAGGTAGGTTTTGGGGATATTGGTTGCTAATTGGATTGGCATGCTGCGTTTCTATAAATATGCTGTTGGTGGTAACTATCGAACTATTGAAAAATGTAAATGAATACCATTCTTTAGTCGACTCCCGGTTATTCAAAATTGTTAAAGTCATATTCTTTATTCGAATAATCGTTACTTCGAAAGATCAAAATCGGAAAATAAAACAATCAATACCTACCGTAGAATATTTCGTATTACCACAGCAACTAACTCTCATAGCGTTTTGGTCATTAACTAATGGACATGTTTGCGGTCTTTGTATCTTATATATATTACGGTAGGCCTACATCACACATAGTTCGTAACTGAATTTGTTTATACATAAAGTTCTGTCAAAGGCACGTATTGATAAATCTTTGTTTGTTTTCCTATTTTCTCGAATACGTTCGTAGGGTATGCCTGACCCAGATGAATTGGAGACTAGCAATGAAGCACATTTCAAGGCAGATACTGTTTCTATAAAAGACAGGTGGGGGAACCACGCGAGCAATGTTTACGATCTTATGTCGAAATAAGATGGCCAAGACACAAGGGCGCACATTTCCAAACAGAATCGCCAGTCGATAGTGATTTCCCTGCCTGTCAAGTATGAGACGTAGGACCGTTACAAAGCATCGGTAAAAAGATACCACCAGAACAGGAAAGTTGATGATCAACTCATTTGGGGTACGCAATGAAGTTATCATTGGCAAAAGTAGGTAAAAACAAAGCAGAAATACCTGCTCCTTCATGGGTGCGACCAACTTGTTCTGACATAAGATCGTTAACATATGCCGTGTGATACCCTCACCGGAAATGTCGTCTCCATCAAACATTAAATGCCGTATCACATTCATTCGAATCATCGAGACACGACATTACGTCGGTACGGGGTGTATAAAGGCAAGTACAATATATATTTAACAACAATCGATTTCAATCTTCATTTGCAGGTAAAGAGAAATTCGGTTATCAGCGTACAAGGCATTCTGGGTGTAAGTGCACTTACCTTACTTAAATGTTGTTCTATATGTGTGTATTACGATTTTCTTTGATATAGTGGTATGAGGGTTTTGTCTTCACATATCAATAAAAGCATTAAAGTTGCTTTAATGTCTTGGTTTATTCCAATAAGATGAACTGCAGAAAAAAAGAGTATAAAATGGTTATGTGTTCATTTTTAATTTCTTTATTCATTACATTTTTGATTTATATTTATCTATTTATCTATCCATCCATTTATGTATTCATTTATTTATTTATTTTCTTACTTACTTATTCATTCACCTGTTTATATATTTATCTATATATTTATATATTTTGCAGGGCTCTTCGAGGGAATACAAATTTTCGTTGAAGACGGTAAATAGAACATACCTGTTTGGAACAGATAATCACGGTAAGTGGGCTTTTAACATTAGCCCGCCAGGTCTTCTATCGTGATTCGTGTTTTTAGAGGAGTTTAAACAAGTGTGATTAGGTTTCATGGAACAAAAAGTGTGATGCGATTTTTGTGTTCAAACCTCCGGATTGAAACAATTAAAACAGGAATTGCATTTAGACTAATAGATTATTGTATTTCCGAGAACCACTTTATAGGAGACATCAGCAAACTTTGAAAATAATGCTTATTAACAATGGGTTGCACATTTCAAAAGTAGAAAGTGAGTGCCTGTGTTGTGTTATATAGGGAGTTTTCCACCGTATATCATTGACGAGACTTTCAAGTCATGCACTAAAGAATCATTTCATACTCTTCAAAGATGTACGATGGAATATCCTTTTTCTTAAACATGTTAAACATTTTCGGAAGTTTGCTTCTTTCTTCTATAATATCATATAATCTTTCTTTATAACTTTTAAAACAATACTCATGAATATGGTGAACAAGGCTCGTTTTCTGATGATTGCATGACGTCAATAACCTCCTTTTTAAATACAATTCGTGGTGTTTACCCTTAGGATGCTGAGTAATTTCCCAAAAAAAGATTTTTGTGTCGTCTGCTGTCCAAAACCTTAAATATCTACTTAGTTTTGATGAAGAAAGATACTCAGAGTAGCTAAAAGGTAAGATCACAGGCTAACGGCCAATTTGCTTGGCGGCTGCCCTGGCTCGAATCTGTTTGTAAAAGCATAAAGTCGTTTTCAGCACTGTTAGGGTTAATGTTTGGCTAATTTGGTTTCCAATTTAAAAAAGATCTTAGTTTTTGATTGTGTATGGATATCTAATTCCAAATAGGAGTATTGTATTAAGACATGAAATCCGTTTACTTTTTCAGATAACTGTGTCCATTGGATATCTTTCTTGGCAGAAGCAATTATCAACAAAAAGAAAGAAAACGTAGGAATTTTTTATGGACACAATGCTATGCTCTCTATCCATTTACTTGAGTCTTTGTTCACTTTCTTTACACCTTAATGACACTGTTGTTGATTGGAATAATGACAGAAAAAGAAAAATGAGGGCTTGTTTGACAAACGGTTTGGTTTGTGTCTTACATACTAAACATACATTAACATCTCCTCTTTTTAACGTATACTGAGGAACTCCTACTTGCCGAAGAGACTGTTAAAAGCCAAAATGGTGTGAATGGCAAAATCGACACCAAGGGCAGTCTTTGATCGTTACAATAATGGGAAGTAGGTGAGAAAAAAAAGTAATTAGATTAAAAATGAAAGCAACAAAACATATTCAGATGAAGCCTGGTATTTTTAATCGAGGTTCTTTGGCGAGTCTAATTTTCATGTATTTATTCCTCCGGTATTCCTATCAAATCTGATTGATTAAATTTGACAGTGGATCACTGAACCGGTAAGTGTCTGACTTTGATACAATGGTTCGGTCATTACATAACCACTGTGATACGTTTTAAACAGACACTAGTAAGTCACTTAGTTAGCCAAAACTTTTGGAGATAGTTTCCAAGGTAGGGACTAAGATTACAGCTAGCATTTGTCGGTATAGTGAATCTATGTGAACATAATAAGTGCATATACGTTTATTGTCATATGATACAAAACCATGAATTAATATTACAATATATGTAACATGTAACTTTATAGCCCCCAGCTTCTGCAGATGAACATGTATATAGATGTATAGAGAAAAATATATTTCTTTTAAGTTTGACAAAAAATCAAATACAATACAATACATACATACATATTTTTACAATCCGTCCTGGGCCGACAGGTCCTCAAGGCAGCATAACTGTCGTTGTAATTCAATTTCTAAAGATAGACTGGGTGACAACTGTTAACCTACTGAGGAAGAGTTCCCCGGAAACAACATATAGATGCAGTTTCAATAAAACAAATATATCCTACAATAGCTAAATCTGAGACGTGTTCATACCTTTGTATTAGTTACAGGAAAAAAGATATATTCATTCTCTTTAAAAAAAACGCGTCTATGTTTTGTTATTTCAGAACACAGGCGGGGACGATGTTGATGGACCCATGCACAATCCGGACATACAGGTATGTATAGATAATTAATTAGATGCATAGTCCATGCTAATTGACACTCATGTAGATGAACATGAAAAATAATGGAATACTCTTATGTTGAGTACTATTGTAGGGTCATATTTTTGTGTACACAAGGAAAATACCGCCACCTGTAATCAACATACTAATGAAAGAGTAACTCTAACCCTTAGATTGTTGGGAAAGTTTCTTAAGATATATTATTGTGTCGTCTTCTTTCCAAAACCTTACATATCTGCTTCATTTTGATGAGGAAAGGTACTCAGAATAGCAAACAGGTTAGATCACAGGTCAGTTGTCAATTTAAATGGCGGCTGGTCTGGATCTAACATGTTTGGATAAGCATGAAGTCGGTTCTAGCATTGTAAGGGTTTATCTAGCACTATAAGTGTTTATCTAGCACTATAAGGGTTCATCTAGTTTAGAATTGGTGTCAACTTATGACAGGGAGATACCAACAGTTAAACAAAACAAAAAACAATAACAAAGAACGATTAAAGCATTGGCATATTCCTTTATGACATCATTCCATTTCATTTGTTTTCATTAAATTGAAATGGTACACAGCCATTATTTGTTATGTTATCTAATTACAGGGGACCATCAAGTTTCGAAAAAAGAACAAGAAATATCACGCTGCATTAAAGGGGGACATATTTCGCTACTATTACAATAAAGAGGTGAGGACTTTGTTTAGTTATTAAAGCTACTTGTTCAAAGATAAGAAATTGTGAAAGACAAAGATATTGTCGTTAAAAAATAGTCTTTGTATTGTACGAAAGTTAGCAAAAGTATAATTAATTCAATTAGCGTTAATGCATGTAAATATGTACAGTCTAAAAGAGGTAGATTGCAAATCCGTTGCAACGATATTGGTTCTTAAAATATACTCATTCACTATACACAGGCTCAAAAACTTCAAGACGTGCCTATTTTGCATTCAAAGGCTATCAACTAATTTGAATCATACAACAGTAATTTGATGACAAACTCGTACCTATTTGGCTTTTGTGCATGACGGAAATAAGACACGCCATTTACAGATATTTGTTAGAGGGACCCGCGTAATGATGGTATCTAAAATACTACCCTTTCCCTATCAGCAATGGCTCACGAGATTATATTTCCATTCCTTGTCCGCTAACACTTTCTTTTTCCTTTCAGGATTTTGAAATAGATTGCCCTGTCCACGAATTGTTTATGATAGTATCCAAGGTGACCAAGGAAGACAACACGCTTCTGAAAATTAGGAGTGCTCCTGATCAGACATTTATGTAAGCTGTCGATTCTCCTTATAATTAAGCTTCGGTTAATTGATGTTGAGATAAATGTATTCGTAGAAGGCCCTTTGAACCATTTTAAGGGCTCTGAATAAAGGAACAGACATTGGCAAATCCCTGTTTTTTTTTTCTTTCTTTCTTTTTGTTAGTTGTTGTTTGTATTAGAAAGGAAAAGTGGTCATTTCCAATATGAATTTTGAATCGAATACCAACGAACGATTTCCTATGTCATTCATAAAACTGAAAATGTATAAATAAAAGTTTATTTGCGAATGATATACAGACACAAATTATAAAGCGACATTTTTGCATTTGTCCAAGAGAAGGCCTACATTCGTTAGTGTTTTATTTAGTTTTATATAGTGTTTCGTCTTTTGCGAATCGGTGAATAGAGAATAAAATTGATGGCGTCTTGGAAATGTTGGTGGGCAAGGCGTAGGAATATCAACTCGTGTGCCATTAGAGACACCAACAATATATTCTTTTTTTATCCCGTTACCTATTCAGTTTCAAAAAGAAAGTATAATTAAAAAACATAAAAGAGGAAACAAAACAAAAAATACAGACAGGTGCGCGCAGCGATTACCTGATATAGTGACGGATAACAAAAATGTTGTACGGTACCCTGTTATCGGTCCCATAATTTCATTGGTGGCAGGATAAATTTTCATCTCAACAAAATGTCATCTTTTTCTTTGTTTCCACTTACTTTATATCTAATAGTAATCTGTGAACTATGTATTCGTTTCAGGTTACAGTTTGACAATCCCGCAGAGGCAGATCGGTGGTTCATGCACTTTACTGAAGCTTCTGCAAATATCGGCGACGACTCGGTTTGTGTCTTTAACGATATGCGTGATCATTTCTTTTATCACGCACTATCATTCCTGTTACACACTTAAATAGAAGAGTAGATAAACAACATCTTCCAGCCAATTTATTATAACTCATTTGTTGGATTGGTTTTTCTAATTGCTTCAACAAGAGGCAATAGAAACAGTTCTGAAACGTATTTCACTCCATAACTTTGTAATGGATCCTACAAATAGAAATGTTACCATGACCAGTGAGAGAAACTATACATTCTCATGTTTTTTTTTCTTCTTCCTTTCGATGAATCTAGATAAGGAGAAGAACGTTGCCTTTCTTCAACGACAAAACATTAACCCAAACATTTAACCCTTATAGTGCTGGAACCGACTTCATGGTTACGCAAACAAGATAGATCCAGGCCAGCCGCAAAAGTTGATTTGCGGCTGGCCTGTGATCTAATCTGTTTGTTACTCTGAATATACTTCTTCTTAAGAAATAAGGTATTTAAGGTTTTGGTAAGCAGAGGACCATTTCGAAAATTATCCAGAATTCTAAGGATTAAGTTTTTTTTCTTTTGTCTTTTTTCCAGGTTGTCAAACATATCCGAGAGAACCCCGATAACAGAACATGTGCTGACTGTACTGCGAGAGGTAATTGAACAGTCGAGAACGGTTCAACCAATGAAATGGTGAACTTACTCGTGTTTGAAATTATTTCAAAGAGAAATTTCAATCTAAAAAAACACGTCAACTCTTCTTTCAATATATCGATAGAAACTTTTATTCACAAAGAAGATGTGACGTTTGATTGTCATTTCTTAATAAAGAAGATTCTTTTAACAAATTTACAACAAACTTTATTGTTGACGTCTACCTATTTTTCTTTTTATTTCATATGTATCGAGCCAGGAAAACCCATAGAGTTTAAATATTATGTATTTTAGATCGATTGAGAAACAACTTCTTACAACTTAGATTAATCACTCTCTGCTCTGCTTCCTATATACATAACCAGTGCTCATACCAAATGCGGATTAATTAAAGGTGATTCGTACTCACGACCCTCGTGTCGAGAAGCCGATGTTCTATCCATGGACCACTATTCTCAAATTAAATCGAATAAAACATGTGGGTTTTTTTCAGAAACCAACTGGGCATCCATTAATCTAGGAGTTGTGCTTTGTATCAAGTGTGCAGGTAAGTGACCTTGAAATCGTGACCTTCACAATGTGACCTTCACACAGTGATCTCCCTACCAGAGTTATCGTTCGTAAATTATCATATACAGTGAACCCTCGTTCATCCGAACATGTCCGTTCCCAACAAAATGTCTGGTTTACCGAATAATCCGGACTAATGAAGCAGAGCATGTTCTTATTCACATTAAAACATAAACGGTCTGTATGAGCGGTATATACTTTTAACCCTTTAGCAAACACCATATTGTCGACGGTCCCAAATTGAAAGAGTTTGCAGAAGACATATCAAAACGTGATGTAATTCAAAGATAATCTTCTGATATGGCAGAAAACATTGTGGGAAAAGGAGAAATTGCTCGTCACGAGCAATTTCTCCTTTAACCACAATGTTTTCAAAAGTCGCCTGCAACAAACTGGTCCAATAATTCCGTTCCCTTACAATTTCGTTCAGATTGAGAGACATCCGGATAATCGGGGTCCGGATAAACGATGGTTCACTGTACCATACACGTGGGATCGTAAAGATTTGAGGTTGGCAAACACATATTATTTGATAGATTATTCCTACAAGAACGTAAATTAAATAGAATATAATTGTAATGGAAAGACTAACATCTTACAAACTGTACAATTGCTGAACTGTACTATGGTACGCACTGGAGAATAGCCACTGGAAGCAAAGATAGTTCGATTGTATGTGTGTTTAAATCCAAAAGCGTTGTAAAGGTTTCGGGATCTACTATATACACTGTATAGACTGTGCATGCGTATATGAACTGACTTTTCGCGAATAGATTAGGCTTTCATTAGCCACTTTCAATAGTTTATCGTACAACAATGCATAAACAATTGTTTCAACGACGTTTTATGTTGTTGCATTTTTTTTAATTTAAAATTTAAATGCTGTAAATAATATCGGACGAGCCGGGGCTCGGACTCGGGGTCATTGCATACTGACCCAGATTTTAGGGCTCGGCGACTTGATCCAAACGGGATTCAATATCTAACGTTTTGTTGACAGGTTTACACAGGGCCCTCGGAGTGAATTATTCCAAGGTTCGTTCCCTGAGGATGGACAATATATTCAGAGAAAATGCCAATTTACTGCAAGTAAGCAAAACCTTCATTTGTCATGTTCCGGGATACGTGTGGTAACCAATATTGTCTTTATGTTGCATAGGTTTACATGTTGTATACATGTATTACTAAAACCTTGTGGAATAACGATTATAAGCGCAGCAAAAGAGATTCAGACAAGTGCAAATGAACTTAGTACGTTTGTCACGAGAAAACGACAGCGATTGATTTAACTTGAGAATAAATGCGAATTTATTTAGTAAATACGGTGTATAACAGTACTTGAGTCTTAACTCGTCTTAAAAACTCGAAAGCTGATATCATTTCTTTTTTCAATAGTTGATTTTACCAAGAAAATCGTCCACTTAAATATGCTTATAGTTATCGTTTTTCAACCATTCGTTTTCAGTTATTTACAACCATTGGGAACAAGAATGCCAATGCCTTCTGGTATGCAAATCATATCTCGACCCGAGAAATCAATGAGGAGACCCCAGAGAGTGTTCGAGAAAAGCACATCAAACAGAAATACGTGTCAAAAGACTTCGTGGACAACTCACCTCTAAAATCGACAGATTTAAACATGGTAAGGTACCACCTCCTTTTACCTTCACCCGCGTTTTTTAACCTTTATGGTGCTGGGACCCACTTCATGCTTATGAAGACGTGTTAGGTACAGCCCAGTCACCAATAAGATTAGCGGCTGGCCTGTGATCTGACCTGTTTGTCACTTTGAGTGTCTTTCCTCGTCAAAATCACACAGATAGTTTTGGTTTTGGAAAGTAGACGGCACCAAAATATATTTTTAGGAAATTACCCAGCATTCTAAGGGTGAAAGTGACTTCCTCACCGTATGTGCTCTGTTGGTACCAAAGGTTCAAATGGTGATCTTAAATCAATCTTTGTCACAAAACAAAATACCATTTTATTTCTTTCATCTAAAACGGCTGAACGTCTGTGTCTTCGTTTCAAAAGAGAAACGAGTTTCCATGCCTTTCACTGCTTTGATGGCAAACAACTCTGACCCATTTCTATAAGTTTGCACGCAGGGTATATAGTATACACATGTACAGTCAAACGTACATAAGACCCGCAAGATGTTGATGGTATTTGTAGACTCCGTCGCTTAACCGTTTAAAATGAACGGTTTACTATATCTGCAACATAACCGTGGTGTAGCCCCGCCATACCCTTGTGAAAGGGGTGGCAGGTGTATCAATGATCTAGTAGTATGTATCTCTATAGATGCCATTGCATCCTAGAAGATATTCTTTTTAAAAAAAAATTAAATCTAAACATATGAGGAATTCTATTTTAAAGGATTTTCTCTAGTCTGAACTGAATCTATTTGTTACTTACATGTATCATTATTTTCAATCAGGATTTCATAGAAGCAGTGAGAAAGGGAGATGTTTTGGGCGCCATGAGGTTTTACGAATCCGGTGCTGACGTAAGTTGTTTTTTGTTTGCTTTTTATTCAACTTATTGTGTATAACACAAGCTGTTACTTATCATTAACAGTAGAATATACGGAAACATCTTCGTCTTGATCACCAGGGTACCGTTTTACTAAACGGTTGCCGCTTAAGATTTGCGTAAGTCTAAAACAACAATTCCTCTTATTTCAATTTTGGGCTAGGCAATATTGCAAAGTAACACATCATTGGAATCGTCTCTTCGAGACGCTTCCAATGACATGTCACATTGCAATATTGTCTTTTTGTTTAAGATACTATACATGTTTCTAAGTTGTGACTTGCGCAAATATTTTCTGTAAATCGTTTAGTAAAACGGTACCCTGGTCTATCGTCAGCTTCTAATCGCAAGTTTGTAAAATCTGTCATTTATATCCCAATATCCAATTTCTTTTTGAAATGGAAATGACTTTGACAGGTATAATGCTTTCGCTGTTAGCTTGAGTGGCATTATGGTGGTTTTTGTTTTTGTCAAAAAGAGTATCCGTCATGCGATAGATTGTTGCCTGCCGCTGTTAACATTCCATTCAGACCATTAATTGATCCCAATTTGAGAATAATAGGTATATGTATAGGCAGGATAATCATTTCTGAAATGAGGTTGAAGGATCGTTTTGCATTTAATGGCTGTATTTACTGTATTACAGATAAACTTTATCGATGAGGAGAGCGAACTAGATGGTATGTATATTTGTATTTCAATAACTTCTTTCCTTGAAGGTTTATTTGTACATGGTGTTTGATGCCAGTTTCTGCTATTTCACATTTTTATACTATATTGAGTGCTTTTTTACCCAGTCCGTTTTGGGAGTCTAAGCATATTAAACATACATTCACAATTAAATGGGTCTTAAATCGTGTCAACATTATTTCAGGCATGTTGCGATGCCCGGCTCTTCATGATGGAGAAAGATCCAATATCAAATGGCTGGTAAAGCCTTGCAGAACCATCGGCATTGCATAAGTCAGTTAGTAGACTGCCTCTCTTTAAAATCCAAATGTGACCGGCTTATTCGGAATAACATCACCCATAACAAAGTACTCTGGCGTGAAGACATAATTGTCGTTTTCTTTTTCGTCCTTTGCATGGTGCTTTGAAAAATCAAATATTTTCAACATTGAACACACATGTAAAGGTAAATCATTTAGATTTTCTGATCTCTGTCAGTAGCAGAGAGGTTGAAGTATCGGCAAACCATGTAAAATAAAGATTTTTTAACTTCCCTTGTAAAGAATTCAAGAACTGTGTTAATGAACTGAATGAAACTATTGAGTAATGGCCTTTTATGGGCCAAAAGTTCCCTTCTAACATGTTCATGAATGTTAAGAACTTGTTCATGAATGTTAAGAACTTGTTCATGAATGTTAAGAACTTGTTCATGAATGTATTAATGAACATCATCATATCAACTAATACGTTAATTAACATGTACTTGACGTTCTTGAACATTTTCTTGGCGTTCATGAACATATTCAAGATCAACTCTGTAATCATGAACGACCTTTATTTTGTTCGTGTCTGTTCATACAGTTCATGGACACAGTTCGTGATTCCTTCACAGGGTTAATAAGCCGTTGACGTTTCTTTCAACAGAGATGCTGGTGCAAGAAATACGTGATAAGCTTGCTTTTTGAACTATCTGTGCTCGAAACTTCTAACAGCGACTCTGGTGTTGACCACTTTATTTTCTATTTTTTCAGCGCTTGGTATAGCGAATAAAAGAGGACATCAGATTATGATGGTAAGTCCAAACGGTGATTCATTCTGTCAAAAGTGCAATTTTCGGATCAATGATAGGGTGCCGTATAAATACTTTGATATCCGTCACTAGATCACAAAATCACTGAAAGCACTTCGCGAGTTCAGTGCAATACTATAGCAAGTGCTTCATTTTTATGAAGCACTTGCTATAGTCTTGCATTGAACCCTCGACTTGTCAGTATTGAGTTAACGTTTTATTTCCTCTTTTTTAAATAGTTTATATTTTATTTCGTAACGTTACAGGATGAATAGAATTGATTGTCGAGGTCTTAAATGGGAAAGTATGTCAGACTCGATCACAGATAATTATCCGTATCGCTCTCGGCCCGTCAGATGATATTCCCACGTCTTGCTCAATAACATTTCCGTTTCAAGACACCAACTTCTATCCTGTTGATTCTGGTATTCTCTTTTCATCTTTATGTCATTTCACACTATGCTGTGAAGATGTAAGGGTGTTTGCGACCATTCGTTTTGTTTTATTACAATTAACAGTATTCTATGACATCCTTCCTATGTCACAAAGGTCAGTGCTGTTTTATTTTAATCCCGTTATAACGAGTCGTTTCTGCGAGTTATAACGAGATAGGTAAGTCGTTATCATGACAAAGTTATTCGTTATAATGAATTAGAAATTTGTTATGACGATGAAGTTAGTCGTGTTGATGATTCAGTAATAATGATTTACGAGTTAATTATCTCGTTATAACAACTTGCTCGTTAATACAAGTTAATATAAAACACACGCATCTTTGCCATCTTGCATCCTAAACGGTTGTTTGATAATTTCATAGTGCTTCATATTGTTATAGGCAAACTCGTGTCACTTTTGTAGCTTTACATTTGTACTTTGCGTTAAGGTAACCCTTTCCAAAACAACACATTTTCGACTGCCCCAAATTGAAAGAGTTTGCAGACGACATTTCAAAGTGTGATGAAATTGAACAATATTCTTCAGAAAGAGAAGAACACATTGAGGGAAAAGGAAAAATTACGAGCAATTTCTCCTTTTTCCTCAATGCTTCTAAAGTCGTCTGTAACAAAGTGGTCAAATGTCGTTATTGTTTGGGAAAGGGTTAAGACACATCTTGACCCTTCTTTGTTTAAAAAGCACGCAAGGTAAGATTTGTAATTCTTTAGAAACAACATTTGTCAAAATACCATGGTGTGATACATTGTCATGCCTCTTTATTTCAGGAATACTTGGAACAAAACAAGAGTAGGAAAGCAGGTATGTTGGTTTAGCCTAGTGCCTTTGTTTAACCCCGAACTTTGTCCGAATGATCCAGACGTAACTCGGATGTTCCAAGCTGTAACTGTGTAGAATGAAATATCTACGTCCGGATAACTGGATCATTACGCAGTTACAGCTTGGATCATCCGAGTTAACCCGAATAAAGGTAGAATACATATGATCTGCCATTTTGAAACTCATTCTTTCGTGGGATAAGTTCGGTCGTTCTCGGCAGTACACATCGGTTGAGGCCGAATCTATTCGAATGTATGATAGTAGTTCAGACCTCGTCCGGAAAGAAGAAGAACTTTTGAGTTAAACAACTTTACGGTTTCATATAATGTGTTTTTTCCTTTCACCATGAAAATGTAAACGTGTTACCATTCTTAAACTCTTTACGAGCTGCAGACGACACTTTTGAACTTGAAGCAGTCAAATTTAGAAAATCTTTGTAAACATGTCAACAACCTTTCAGTTCTGCTGTTGATATATATGAATAGACAAACAATTTCTCATTTTGCAACAATGCTTTTTGAAGGTCTTCTACTGCAAAGACGCAAAAATGCGGCGTTAGATATTAATGTGTAACTTAGTCATACAAATGTATCATTCTGTTTACAGAATCCAGACGCCCTGCCTCCATAATCGGTAATACCGAATCGGTAAGCTTGTGCCGTATTAAAATGTTATTTTAAAACCACTTGTTCACAAATTTTGGGAAACTTGCATACCAAAGTATATTTCTTTAACACTGCATAACAGCTATACTATTGTATGCGACGTACCTGAGAATTACCATTGGAAGTAAGATAAGCCGAATTCAATTCTTTAGAGCCCGTATTCAATAAAAGAATATGGGCCGCGTCACGCGAAATGGGCACTCGGACATATAAAGAAAGCGCTGACTCAGCTCTATCTTAGAGCTATTATTCCAGCATCTGGTCATGAAAGTTATCATTTGTATGTATTTAAAGGTATAACTGGATGTCCTCTAAGATGGCAAACAGTGTAGTCCCAGACCAGCCGCCACGTCAGTGACGTGGCGGCTGGTCTGGGGCTACACTGTTTGCTATGTCCGAGTGCCCCTTTTCGCGTGACGTGGCCCATATGCATTCGAATTCAAATGCATTGTGACGATAATATAATCCACTTCATACACCGTCGGTACATGTTTAGATGTATGAACACATTCTGAATTATTTGTGATATCATATTTGATATTGTACTTCACTACAAAAACTACAAATGACTTCATACTTGTAGCTTATTTTGATTTATCAATTTTATTTATTTGTTTACTAATTTTGACAGGGAGAATTCGTTCAGAACCGCCAAGCAGTGTACCATGATGGCTATTTGGAGAAGACTGGTCCTCGAATGAGAGGTATATAGGATAGTCCATCGACATCTGTGAAGAGCTAGCCATTGCCATTCATAAACCTAGTTTTTTTTTCATTTAAAGCAATGGAGACCCTTATGATCGTTTTACAATTATTCGGTCAAAACAGAGGTTTTAAGCATCTTCAAAATGTAAAAAATGGTCATTGATTTAGTGATTATGATAATTCAAATTATGGTTTTTCCCATTTATATTCTGGAAAGTCATGTTAAAATAAATGTGCAGATGTCTAAAAACATAGTTATGCCAAAAGTGTGACATATTTCATACGTTCTACTTGCTGGATGCTTCGCGACATATTGACAAACAGTTTCATTGTTACCTTCTTCAAATTGCCAAAACCAAGAAAATAGTTCCGTCCTGTAAACTTACGTTCTGTGACAAAAGAAAGGCAGCGATTGATTCTTAACAAATCTTGTTTCAGGCTTCCTGAAGAGGTGGTTTGTTCTGCAAAACAAATGTCTGAGCTATTATGACGACAAGGTAAGATAGATCATCATTCCTTTCTGTTGAAAAACTACGGTTTTGCTCGATATTTGAGATCCGTTTTAAAAGGAAAAAGCGACTTTCAAATTTGTATACAAATCCAGAAGTACCACTTACAAAACAATGTAGTGTATATATAGAGTACAATACTCTTTTTTACTACTTTCTTTTTTTTAAAATTTTGTTACTGGGTACCTGTGTATAAATCGTCACCATTGTATTTTTACTTTCTTTTATCTAAAACTACACAACGAACTCTTCATGAAAAGAGCATAGGTTTCTCACCTACAAATGTTGGTTAACCCTTTCCCAAACAACAAATGTTCGACGGTTCCAAATTGAAAGAGTTTGCAGACGACATTTCAAAAGTTAATGCAATTGGAAAATAATCGTTTTGAGCAATTTCTCCTTTTCCCACAATGTTTTCTAAAGTCGTCTGCAACAAAGCGGTCAAATGTCGCCATTGTTTTGGAAAGGGTTAAGATTGGCAATCGTCCTTTAATACCTATTTACTACTCCTACAACCTGGTTTTCTGTTAATTGCGAACGACAACACTGCTAAAGATTTACATGTCAATGTCACGTTTCTCTTCATCTCACATTAGGGTGGCATAGTGAAAGTGACCAATGTTAGAAGTTTCGAGAATAGGTGATCTGTTTTTAATTTTCTATTCATTCCTTTAAATATCTTTTCATCCTTAACATTATTTATCTATTGATCACGTAAGCTAACTATTTGTTCATTTGTTCATCAATGAACTTAACATCTTTTTTCCCTTTTCAACCTTTATAGCATGGACCGAATAGCCTGATAGAGAAGGGGTCGGTCAACCTTGATCACGTGACATGTGTTGCAGTGACCAGCTGTAATGCTAGGTAAAATGTGTTTGTCCTCTCGAAGGACTATCTCACATATTGAGATTTTGGCCCGTTTAAAAATAAGATGCCTTCAACATACCATATGACATCACAACTCTACGGAGCTACATAAACCTAGATCATCGATGCACCTCTCATGCCTTTTCATAACCATGTGGTGACGAGGCAGCACATCTATTTTGGAGATATAGTTAAACCATTCAAACGCTTTGTTTCGTTAACAAAGATCTAAATTTAAATTTCCCATGGATGAGGGGCAGTACCTTTAAATATATTCATCACGTGGGTCGCCAAGAAATTTCACTGTGAATACACATGTCTTATTTCCGTCATGCGAAATGCACCAAATCGGGAAGATTTTACATATTGTCCGTCTGGATTGTAGAATTGTTAATGCGCATTATTCGCAAAGGACTTCGTCCATTACGAACTTATTTTAATGAGGATGAATATGTGCGTTAAAGTGTGTTTGTGCAATTTTTACCGATAGACTATTAGGCCTGATTATAAAGTATTTTTTGGATCCAATGAACTAAGGATTCTAACACATCCGTGACCACAAAAAACACTAGACACATATTTCACAATGGTGCTCGTTAAAACGTCTTGTTTAGAGAACATAAAAACTAATAAGCTTATTACCCAAACCTCTACAATTTTAGGTTCTTCCTCCAGCTTGAAAAGGTCCAGTTTTCTGATTTAACACAATTCCAAACAATAACGACATTTGACCAGTTTGATGCATACGACTTTGCCACAATGTTTTCTGCCCTATCAGAAGATTGTTTTTCAATTTCATTACATTTTGAAATGACGTCTGCAAACTCTTTCAATTTGTGACCGTTTAGAATGTGTCGTTTGGTAAAGGGTTAACTTATGTGTTGCTACGATATAAAATCCGACCAATAACAACATCCTTAACGTCTCGACGAAAAGATGTATAAACATGTTTACGTTTACTTTACAGGCAGTTCTGTTTCGATTTGACAAATAAAGAGAAGAAGCGCCTTTACCGGTTTGCCATCTCTACTCGGGAAGAGAGACGCCAATGGATTGATTCTATACTCCAGGTAAGAGGGTCTGTAGCCAGATGGTTAGGGTAAGGGTCGTACAAACTTTGTTTTATTTATACCGGTTAATATCATGTTACCCGTGAGCGTCCATGTTGAGTAATTCAATGTATACCGAAGTGTTTTAAAATCATTTTGAATTATATTTTTTGGTCGGTAACTCTTACATAATGGCGAAGTTATAAGTTATGAAATTAATTGATTTCTATATCAAATCAAAAGACTGTTTGAATACATGTATTACATTTAAGATCTATATTTTAAAACGAAAGTACAATGAATGTGGTATTGAAAGAAGTAATATGGCGGCTTCCTTATTACCTGTATATCAGAGGTGATTTCATTGGATAAACCCGGTTAGTTCAGGTTGCACACGGAGACCGCATTGTAAGAATACCGATACAAAGGCCACATACTTACAAAACGGAATTCAGATGGGTTGGAAACCTAAACGGCAGCCAGATTGTTAAAATACTAAAACGGCTGACATTTGGTTAGAAATACCCCATACGAAGGCTTGGTTGTTAAAAACTGATTAAGAAGTCAGGTGGGTATCTAATGCTTAAGCTAGGCGGTTAGATAATTTACCTTGAAATGAATAATACCCCTCTTTGTATGGTTTAAAAAGGTAGTTGTCTTTGATTTTTCGAAAAAAACAAAACAAAAACTAAGGCATGAACGCCTTTTCAAACTTTTCGATTATACGCACAGGATGCTACGGAATTGGTTTGTGAATATTACCTACGTTGCTCAAGTTGAACTTGAATTTCGTTAGAAAATCCTTAATCAAACATTTTGAAACTTCTTCCTTCGTAGGTTTACTTCGGTCGTTCTCGGTATACATCGGTCTGAGCTGGAACTTGCCACGCTTCACCGAATATTTCTACCTTAACGGCAAATGGCAATGTTGTGTCACTGTCTATAGCTTTCTCGATGCCCCGCTAGTTTTCCTAAACGAAGTCCTATACCACAGATTTAAATTGAGAAGATTTGCAAACTAATGGCTGTTTACCTTTTTTACAGGTAATTCGCCCGGATGTTATACCCAATGATCAAATATACCACAAAACATACTCAATTGCGGGCTTCTTCTACATAAAACAACATTCCCAGGTAATCACAATCTCTTATGCAGAGTTGTCGTTCGTTGCCCTCCGTTAATCATTAGTGTTAGGCCGTTAAAGGAACAATAACTGTGGTTTAGATAAGTTTAAGCCGTCATTCTTGTAAGACCAAATTAAGATTATTATAATCAGTCCAGTTTGACATTATTGTGAGAAACTGGAGCTAATTCATAGAGTTATCGATTTATACTCCAACCTTCAAATTTGTCCAATAATACAAGATTTTTTTTCAAGGCAAAGTATAACAAAAGCTAGGATCCTAAACGTGCACAATGAATCAATTTAAATCTGTGACGATTTACCAAACAATGTTTTTTCCAAGGTCGTCCAAAATTGAAGGGTTTCGCAGACGACAGCTGAAATCGGTATTCTACCTGTTCGTAAAACAACAATTATTAATTGCCTCTAATGAACTTAAGCTTCTGTAATATAAACAACATGCGATCTCTACTTATTTCGAAAATTGTCTGCAGTGGTATAACACCGGATCATAATTACAATTTACGACGTATGGAAAAAATCATACTCAATTTGTTTTGTTCATTCTAGGGCCGGTGGGTAAAGTCGTGGCTTGGAGTCGGTGCTATGTCTATTGACATTATCTATATGGTAGGTAAGAAGCCCCAAAAAACAGTCAAATAGAGGAAAACTTGAAACGTGGTCAACTTAGACTCACAGTCATTAAATATGGATTCCAGTTGGCCAATATCTTTAATAAACACTTCAAACCATTATAAAACGACCTTATTTTGATTTCAATGACTATTCCTCAGTGTGTATTATATAACAGAACATCAGTTGTGCAGTTTTAAAGAAAACTTCCAAATTTCCTCACATCTGTTAATAAGCACCGTTAATGGAAAATTGAGATTGCTGAGAGGGGAATATAAAAAATAATTCTTGCTGAGCGGATGAGATATGCTTTGGCATCTTTCTTCGTTTTTAAAATAGAGATTAACAGTTTGATTTCTTCTTTTAATGATCTCTTATCAATCGATCACTATATTTGTTTTAATTGTCTAGAACGAGTTACAGCTTGAAGAAATACCGATAGATCGAAAAAAGGTCAAGGTATACAAGTACAAGACTACCCGTTCTTCCAGTAAGTATTTCCGTTTTTGCTGTCTCAGCATTTTCGGCATATCTCAGCCTTATCTAAGGTGTTAAACCAACGAAAGTGTTACGCAATAAAATACTTTCTATTTAACCCTTAGAATGCTGGATATTTTCTAAAAATATATTTTTGTACTTTTTAAATCCTTAAATATGTGTTTACCTTTGATTAGGAAAGATACTCAGAGTAGCAAACAGGTTAGATCACATGCCAGCCGCCAATTTACTCTAACCAAACTTTCAGAGCATTGCAGGATTATCATTTATACAGGAAACACATCAGTGTTCTACCAGCTCCCCTTTTACTAGTAAAACTATGCACCAGTAATCGAAACTCAAAATTTCTAAATGGGACTGAAGTACTCCGAAACAAGTGCAAGACCATAGCCAAGCTTTTATTGAGAACGGCAATTGACAGCGCATTTGTTTCTGACTTTCTGATTTTTCGTCATCAGCAGAGTAACATCAGGGGTGAAATACCTTTAAAAAGATTATCTCAGGATGTTTTGTGTAGTTTATATGTTTAGTTGTCACGTGACTATTATAAGGCGCGTGAGAAAGAATTCCTCCGTTTATATATAAACCGGCTTTCCCAAAGAATAACAGACAGGCGCTAAGGCTCACTTCAAATAAATTAACGAAAGCACGGGGTTTTAGCAACTTATAAGTCATAAGTTATAAAACGGTCTTCAGTTTAGTGGCAAGGATTGGGAATATCAGACTTTTAACGTTCATACCCTGAGAGCGTTTCTGTAATGGGATAACCATGTTCACTTATACGTTTCGCTTGATATTGTCGACAAAGGTCACTAAACGCTTGATGAAAATGCCTATACTTTAATCTTTGTACAGAAATGGTTGATGACGACGTAACAGAACAACAATTGGACGGAAATATGGCCGTTGAGCTGCAGGTCGAACAAAGGTATGTCAAATAGTTAATGATATTCAAAATGGTGGACGTGAGAAAAAACTGGAAAAGCTGGAAAAGGAAACAACTCGCTATGAGAATCGAAAATGGGGGAAACAGAAAACCAAGCAGTTTTTGTTTTTTTATTTGTATTTGCTACGCGAATCCTGTCTCTATTCCCAAGCAATGTAAGCATACACTAGGAGACATAAAATTCAACATCTACAGAGAAAATAAACATTACGAAAAGAATACAGCATAATTGGTTATAAGGCACTCAAATCAGTGTGACATAACGAAATGTTAATTTATGACGAGCAAATTGTCATGATGTTTCACAGTTGTACTAAATGTTCAAGTATAATCGCTGTCTCTATACACTCATATTAGAATTGAACGATATCATATGTTATTATGTTTTCTGAGGTACTTTCAACAGGACAATCCTCATTATCAATTACTCTATCACGCCATCTGAACTAAAGCTTATTATAAGATTGGTGGGGTAATCACCGGAAGTAATGATGACACGGCTTGTACCGAGTACGTGTAAGGTAATCTCATCCGTTAGATGAATGCAATAGTATTCGGTTTTCATTTATTTAGCTCATAACGAGGGTTCCATGCAAGACTATAGTAAATGCTTCATAAACATAAAGCACTTAACTATAGTCTTGCATTGAACCCTTAATAAGATTTGATTTATTAAAGGCATTCATTTTTCTCCTTCAATTTCAGGACAATCCGAATACAAGGTTTTCACCCAGACGATGCAGAAAAGGTGTTCGCCATCTTGAATTCCAGTCTTAACACCTAGTCTGCTGCAACATTTGCCTCGCGTTATAAATAGTTCAAATCCTTGTTGATGAAAGAACTTAGTGGGTTTTTTATAACATTTTCAATCCATATTAATGTCTTTGTTAAAGCCCATTCTAGTTGAACGTCTGTCAATGACTTCAGATAAGTGAAGAACTATCGAGGACAGTTATTGCAATCTTCTGCTATTCCTGTGACTTCGAACCGAATATAAAACTTTCAAAGTAGAGAGATTGTGTAAACAAACGACTCTATGAGCAAAGGTTTTTCATGTAACTGTCTATTATTGGAAATATTTTCAAGATGTCCACTTTAACCCTTCGAATGCTGGGTAATTTTCTAAAAAAAATTTTTTGTGTCGTCTGCTTTTCAAAACTGTAAATGTCTGCCTAATTTTGACGAGGAAAGATACTCAGAGTAGCAAACAGGTTAAATCACAGGTCAGCCGTCAATTTGATTGGCGGGCGGCTGGCCTTGGTCCAACATGTTTGCATAAGCATGAAGTCAGTTCCAGCACTACAAGGGTTTAATCAAAAGGTTTGCTGCAGACGTCTTGAGACATTGGTAATAAAATGAAGCGGAAATGGCTTCTTTGATCTAGCCGGAGATTAAAGGTTGACATTTTGCCTTTTCATCGTGATAATGATTCACATTATTGCGAAATGGCGTAACTTGGATTACTGTTTCATGAATAACACGAAGAGAAACGAATTTAGGATTGCTGTTTCGTGAATAATGAGAACAAAAATGAATAAAGGATAATTGTTTCATCATTATTATGAATAAAAAATGAATTTAGGATTACTGTTTCGTGAATAATGAGGGCAGAAATCATTGTAGGATTACTGCTTCATGAATAACGAGAACAGAAATGAATTTAGGGTTACTTTTTCGTGAATTAAGAGAACATTGATAACAACGTCTCATTGTCATAGACAATGAGATTTGGAGATTTGTAATACAACTTGTTTTATGAATAATGAAATCAGAAACAAAACTTGGGCACTTGTTTCATGTTTTATAAGAACAGTAATACAGCTTGCATAATTGTTTTATGGATAATGAGAACAGTAATACTGCTTGCATAATTGTTTTATGGATAATGAGAACAGTAATACAGCTTGCATAATTGTTTTATGGATAATGAGAACAGTAATACTGCTTGCATAACTGTTTTATGAATAATGAGAACAGTAATACAGCTTGCATAATTGTTTTATGAATAATGAGAACAGTAATACAGCTTGCATAATTGTTTTATGGATAATGAGAACAGTAATACAGCTTGCATAATTGTTTTATGGATAATGAGAACAGTAATACAGCTTGTATAATTGTTTTATGGATAATGAGAACAGTAATACAGCTTGTATAATTGCTTTATGGATAATGAGAACAGTAATACAGCTTGCATAATTGTTTTATGGATAATGAGAACAGCCATACAACGTACGTAACTGTCTTATGAATAATGAGAGAAGTGAAACACCTTGTACAAGTGTATCATAAGTGTTATGATTAATTGTGAAACTTGAGATACTTAAACGAGAACAGTGAAAAATTTAAGATATTCGTTCAAGATAAATGAGAAAAGTAAAAAAGAAATTGTAATATTGTTTAATGAATAATGTGAGAATTATCACGACATGCATTTCTATTTTACAAATAGTGAATATAGTGAACAACGCTGTGGTATTGTTTAATAAATAGTGAGAATATATACATTATTGTTTCATGAATATTGATTATTAGGATACAATATGCATGTATATCTGTGTCACGAATTATATGAACACTAATACGTAATTGTTTTATGGTTAATGAGAACAGATATGAATATATGCGTTCTAGATTAGTAAATATTGAGAACAATGATACAGCATGTATTTCTGTTTCATGAATAATGAAAACATCGATGTGACATCCTTTACTGTTTCGTGAATAATGAAAACATCGATGTGACATCCTTTACTGTTTCGTTAATAATGAAAACATCGATGTGACATCCTTTACTGTTTCGTGAATGGTGGAAACATGAAACAAAATGTGTAACTGGTTCTCGAATAATCAATGTATGTACATGTATCAATGTATACGTTTCCTTGTTGTGCAATACTTTTTGAAAAAAATATATATGTTGTAAATATTTGAAGTCATCATGTAGTTTGTGTTTATATAACGTGAACTCCTTTATTTCGATTGGTAAAAAACTAAAAACGTCTTTCGCATATATGCTGAACAGTGCTTGTTTAAAGATGTGCAAAAATAGCTTTACTTGAGTATGATATGCACTTAATACCGCTCTCTCAGAGCGCGAAGCGCTCGGAGAGCGGATAACGGTAACATACGTACGAGTAACAAGTTATGTTAACACCGCTTATACCATTAGCAAAAAAACAGGTGGGTTCCGGTTTACCTAAAGGAGAAAACTCGGGTTTGCGGGTGTTTCCGACTTTACGGAATGGACTGGTTCTATCTAAATTTATTTTCAAGCATTACCTTTATGTACCAATATATCTACCAATAGTGAACCATTCCTTGTAAAGAGAAAACTCGGGTTTGCTTCGGGTGTTTCCGGCTTTATGGAATGGACTGGTTTTACATAAATTCATTGCCGCTCATTGAGTTTATTTCCGCCAATCATGAATGAACCATAAACCATTCTATCGAAAAACAAAACACGAACAACAGGATCGGCGCCACCGCTTCAAACTTTAAATTGGACACAGTGTTCATCTCCTTGAAAGGAAAACGAATCGCCGGTTGTAGGTAAGAGAACTTTTTGTACTCTTTCATTTCGTTATAAAACAGTATATCTAAATAGACCATTTTCACCAAAATTCGTCGTAGAAAAATCGAGAAGGCGAGCCCTCGTCACGCCTCGCTGAAGATGCTTCCTCTAAACAAACATCCATCTGAAAAAACTTCTTCCTTTTAAGTAGAACTACAGCATTCATTTTTTAGTATTACAGTACATGCTCCCTGCAGTACTTGGCTAGAAAATGTGTGTTGCCCGGTGAAATAAGTGTTCACCTATCTATTCGGTGATTACACCCTGCAGTTAGGCATAATCTAATGTTTATGTAGACGGTCTATGTCATTTTTGCGGTGTGTATGGAAAGCATTAGGTACACATCGTGTTGTAGATGGAATACACTATTATGCTGACCAATAAAGCAACGATATCAACTCGTCAGTTGCTGATATGGATTATTTGTTATTGTTCGAGCTTTTAAATTGAGTACAAGGTACCTTCTTGACAATTCAATAGCAATTCAATAATTCAATTATGGGGCGATATTTTAAGTAACAATAACAGCATGAATTTCCTTTTCCAAAAGTGAAATACCCTTTTACATAGGCGTAGGAGCTGGGGGCCAGCCCCCCCCCCCAATATCCACACGGGGGGGGGGGCAGAGTATACTTTGCCCCCCCCCCCAATATTCACAATGGCAAATGAAGATATTTGAAAAGAAATATGAAAGAAACAAAATTTAACAGCAGAATAAATGTGTTTTTTTGTGCTTTATCTTACACCAATTCGCCTTTTGTTACACATTATAACAAAAATCTTTGTGACGTCATCATTGCAAATGGCAATCTAAACACATCTGGTTTATCCAATGAAAACTCAGCTCACTGAAATACCCGGGAAGTCTAGATTGACGAAAACAGTGGTGTAAAACGTGTTCTAAGGAGTCAGACTCAATATTGTCTTCAATTGTTACCTAAAGGGGTCAGACTCAAAATTGTCTTCAATTGTTACCTAATGCTTGAAAATTAATCTAAAACGAGTTGAATGCGTGGCTGTGACAGTCTGGCCGCTGCACCTTTTGTTTAGATCAATGCATTTGATTTCCGCGTGAGATCGAGACCTGGCATATCCTTTTATTATTATTATTTTTTTTTATTTAAGATACACATTTTCATACGCTTTCTTGTTATTCTTATAATGTTATTGAATTTGTAAATGCATGAATAGCCATAAAAAAGTTTAGGAACATTTATTCTTAGACGGGCCCTCATCTGAAGTTGCCCCCCCCCCATATTGAAAACGCTCCTACGCCTATGTTTTAAGTATTTGGTTATGTATGTCACCTTATATGGCAGTATTTTATTCGTTTCGTCCAGTGATGATATAATTCCAAAACATTGAATTGTTCTTGCAAGTGAGAATTTTGTCCTAAAGGTTTATGGTAATAGATCCCTTAGTTGTTTTTTCTTAATATTACAGAATGTATGATGGTTGGAAATATGTCAATTCTAAAGAAAAGATGCATACCTGCATAAACATTGATTCTGTTTTATAATACAAGTAAGTATATGACTAAACATGTATATTCTTTCTCTCCCCTTTGAATAAACAAACATAATTGTCATAAAGATTGAAGGTAACTTATTAATGTAATATAGCAAAGAAGCAATTCTCTTTAATGTGGAAGTTTGTTTTTTTCTTTAATTTGAACATTTTTGTATGATCCAGAAATGTTGATGAATTTGGTGTTGCTCACAATTTGTAAATAACTCTTTCTCTTTTCTTTTTCAAAAACCTTGGTTAGAATGAGAAAGAAACCAAAATAAGTCAAGACAGGTTGGACTATAGATTTTTTTTTATCACCAATCAGCTCTTTTTTTATTCTGTCAGTAAACTGCTTCAATTGATTACCATCAGGAATGAATTATTTCCATTGTTACCAATTAAAAATTATAAGTCAGTTTAATGTGGCCAGTATTGCCAAAAGATTTAATTTTTTTATTTTTCTCTTTTAACAGCCAAATCTGTTGACTAACTGGCAGAGTAAGGAAGGTGTAACAGCAACAGAACATTCAGTGATGTGGATATAATAAAAAAAACAGATGAAGATTTACAAGGAGATACCTTAAATCTTCATGTTTGATCAGTGAATAGTCTTAAAGTTTAGTTTTCTTTTCAAAAGATTTATTTCATGAAGAAAAAATAACATTAACAATGATATATCATATGTTATGGACATCAAAGGACAATAATATAGAAAAATGGAGAAGGACTATGAAATATTCTATAACTGACAACACTGTCACATGTCTCATCTTTTCTTTCTTTCAAGAAGCCTTAAAAAAACACAACTCAATCAAATTATTGAGACAAAAAGCATTATCATATTATGTTAAAACTGCTTAGTAAGCCTGCAGCAGACCAGAGGAAGACAGTTACTTGAGTCATTACTTGAATTTCTTTTCTAATTATTGGATGAGTATTAAGGGAAAAAAGATGAGAGTTTAATTTGCATACATCAATGTTGAATTATTATTTCTCCTTTGATTTACCACAAAATTTTGAAACGTATTATGACAAGGGGAAACAGGCTCAGAGAGAACATTTTCCTTGTCACAAATGCTTCAATTCATTGGAAAAAGAAACTAATTAATACCTGTTATTGCTTTAAATTTGAAACATTTTGTAAAAGAAAATGGCTACTTTGTATATCATAGAGTATTTGTTATTTCTTTTATTTGAAGAAGTTTAACACAAATGTTTCTCTCATATTTTTCCAACTCTCAGAAGTGTTTTTCTATTCAAACAATGAAGGTCAGGGAACTGTTGATGTCAAGAATGGAGCTAATGTGCCAAAACTAAGCTGTGACTTTGTTTTTTCAACCGAATTGTTAAAGCAAGTAATTAGAATACATTAACTAATGCTGTCTGCTGATTATCACTTATGTCTTTTAACTTCATTTCATTAATCATTTATTGCATACAGAACTTTTTTTAAGTTCTTTAATAGATAAAAACATATAAAAAAGCAGTGTTTCATGTGTTAACAAAGGTTTATGAAATATTAATATGAAAAATTAAGGATTTTTTTTATTTTAAAGTTAAACGAAATACCCTTTGGCTACAACAAAGCTTTTTGTTGTTCTTGAATGACCTTTTGTAGATCAGCAAAGCAATCTCTGGGATTTTCTTATCTATATTGAACAATAAAGAACCATTCAAACAAAGACCTGATTGGCTTTCTATTTGATGTAATTTGGTAAGTCCCAAAGTATGTAGATGAGTATGTTGTTGAATATCATCTGAAACTATTAATCCAACTGACCCTTCTTCATCATTAAATGACATGTTGTTTTTTTCTCATGATGATTTAAACCAGTACCTACAACACATGATTTTGTGAAGAAAATTCTATGATTTCAAGCAGAAACAGACTTGTGGTTCAAAAATTATAGTTTGGTGGTTCTGTCATTGCATGAGTAGTTTGTCCTTACATGATGAATGACTCATTATTGATGAAAGGCCCTCATACACAGCCCAAGCAAGCTTTAACCTTTCCCAAAAAACAAATTGACAGAGTTTGCAGACGATATTTCAAAATGTGATGAAATTGAACAATATTATTCGGAAAGAGCAGAAAACCTTGTGGGAAAAGGAAGACTCGCTCGTTACGAACAATTTCTCCTTTTCCCACAATGTTTTCTAAAGTAGTCTGCAACAAAGTCGTCAAATGTCGTTACTGTTTGGGAAAGGGTTAACTAATACCCATATAGAACATAGTCCATCAAAAAAGTCTACCAGGAGACTTGCCCTTTTACTGAGACCTATCTAAATGTGACAAAGATGACAGCTCTGTGATAAAATGAGTATTTGCTCCCCTTAGTAAACTAATTCTTTTATTTCCACAAAGTTGTACTTTGAATTTAGATTGAAAAGCATATTCAGTATGCAAGTTTCATGCAAAATCCATAACAATGAGTTGAGAGAGCGGTCTAGAGGCAATGCCTTTGTTCATATTAATAGTCATTGGAAGCAAACTTAGATATCTTTTGATTTTTTAAAGTGTGTATAGTGTGAATAAAAATCAACCATTTTAATCCAAAATATGTGGCATCGCTTTCGAGATCTACCACGTACAGACTGTACTTACTTCGAAAAATTGACACGTCCTGAATACACCATGCTCTCAATAGCTTCTTTTGATTGTATATCAAACAACAATACAACGAATGTATTGTTTCAACGACATTTCTTTTAGTTTCAAATGTTCCCTTCTGTGAAAAAGTACCTTTAAAAGTGCATACCCCATGCTGCTCGGGAAATTCTCGGTACGCATCCGACCGAAATATCAGTATTATGTTATTAAAAATAAAAAGATAGTTGCTAGGAGTTAGAGGTAACATAAAATATCATCTACCTCTGGTCTGGGGCCCTTGCTCGCTGACTAGGCCGTTGAATTATCCCTGCCAGGAAACAATATAACTTGACTGTATGATCACATTCCAGACAAGCTGGACACGAGACCTCAGCTAGTCCCAATGCTCTGGACGTATATATATATATTTCTTTCTACGTCTGGATGCAGGATGTATTTATATATAAAATAAAAACACGTTAGAGCTGACATATAACTATTATGTTGCAGATATAGTAAACCGTTTAAACAACTTATTTTGTAAAAAATAATGTTTTATACGTCCAGTGAAATGATTGAAATGGTAGGAGTTTCTTGAACAAGATAATGAAATGCGTCGACATTCTCATTTGCGCAGGTAGAGCATCGCATTAAAACTGAAATTTCTTTACGTTGCTGTACCTTATTATGGTTGACCTAGAATACAAAATCCATCTTTGTCAATTATAACTCATTATTTGTCTATAAAATATCTTTAATTGACCAATTATTTGTTTCTGAATATCAGAATAGGTATCAAAAGAATAAGCGGCTTTCATCGCATCATATGCAATTATTGGCAAATTATTTCTCTTGGCTAGATTCTTCGTTAACCGAGTCTGTTTCACAAGTCGCTTGTTGTATTTGTGATTTATTACCAGTAAATTCTTAAAATTTTAAAACGTTCAACCAAGTTTGGTTGAGTTATATAATAACCACGTTATTCACATCATCTCGGTTTTGCTAATTCCTTTGAGTTTGCTAATGTCCATGCATCCCGCCCTTCTAAGATTGTCATAACATTTCGATCTTCAGAGGTAAACTTATCAAAGGATACAATTATGAGAGACTACGTTGATTGAACACAATCCCCTCTTCGCTAATGTACCAAAATGGCGTATAATTTACTATAATTTAAGGTTATTTGCCCAATCAAATCTTTAGATAACTGGTTGATGGTAAAAGACATAAGATACCTAGACGAGAATCTTTTCCAACTAGATGGTTCTGATTAGACTCTAGTACCCACAAAATAGAGTAATGAGAAGTCAGGGGAGGCGAAGAAATCCTCTGAGGGAAAGCCCCTCTCATATAGACACATCTGTAATATCTATCGGTATAGGAGAAAGTTTTCATTTCGTCTCAGTGGTTCCTCGTGAATTCTACAGCCAATAAGAAAAGAGTAATATAGGAATTTGTGTATCATTTTGTCACGTTGGTTCCTAAAGATCTATGCAGCCAATAATAACGGAGTAATCATTAGGAAAAATCTATCCTTTTGTCACGATGGTTTCAAATGCAGTCTGCAGTCCATGCGCCATAGTGAGGTATTATCATAGATCTGTATTATGAAGTGTAAGGTAAATTCGGGTTATGTATTCATTTCAAATGCCACGAGGGAGTAATTATGCGTTTGATGCCTTGAAATATCTTTTAAAAACGTCTCAAGCAATAACAAAACACGATTGTATCTGCACAACTCCTCGACATAAGGAATAAACTTGTATATCTAACATGAAATAATAAAAAACATATTACATAGGTATGAGGTTATGTCATTTTATTCTCTTAGTAAATGACGATAAATGATAACAAGTAGAACACAAACAATTAACTACTCAACAATAGGAAAATGATAACATTACATAATTGAAATGATGCAAGATTATGCAAATCAAGAAAATTACATAATCAGATTAAATTATAAATTTCCCCAGCCAAGTATGCAGAAACCCAGTTGGTGCACAAGCAATAACCAAACCCATTTATAGTGATAATTTCTTAATAGCTTTCTGGATAATGGCGAAGGCTTTACGGCTTCGAATGTCACACATCAACTGAATAATTGTTGAAACATAGTGAAAACACAAAACCAAGAAAGAATGATGATATTAAAGGAATATAGAAAATGCATCAAACCAGTATGATAGACGTCAAGAGAATATGTTGAATTTCAAGAGAAAAAGCTTTACGGAGAGAGGAATGTCGTGTAAGTCAAGAACATGTTTGATGCTTTGTGGTTTATGGCAGTTTTCAACCATTTTCCGTCATAACACTGGATACATTGGTTCGAACGTTTACTGACGATGAATAAATGAATAAATAGGCGTTAGTGCAAATTTGAATCGATAAACTTGTAGAGTATGTATAGATCGTGGACTAGGAAGTTTACTCATCCAAGTCCCCCCCCCCCCCACAAAAAAAATAGAAAAAATAATGTGTATGTAGAGTTTCCATTCGTATACTTTCGATGATTTCCTCCAACTTGCTGGCATTGAATTTGATGTTGATAAATACCCAAAGGTATGTGCTATACTATAAAGTTGAAATTGGGTCATACTTCGTTAATTACGTTTAATGGAATGGGTAAACGAAATATTATGTTATGAAACCCACCGGTGATGTTCATACAGTCCCCGCTGTATTGAAGGCCGACATCTCTCTAATTGAATAGATTATCTCAAAGTGTTTCAAGTTGATTCTGCACCATTAACAGAGGACTTTAGAAACATACGTGGCAGAAGCAGAAATTGCTCGTTGCAAGCGTTTCTGTTTTCCTCACGATGGTTTATTCGCACTTCCATCGAGAAACTCCATTTTCTTTTTTCGTTCTTAGTAATTGTCGTGTTCTGTTACTTTCCCTTTGAATCTGAAGCTATATCCTATATATGACAATAGCGTGGTGACAGAGGAAAGACGATAGTCCCCCTTTAGTGGGTTCGGCCTTGAAATCATACGTCTTGTTTGTCATTACTGCTTGGAAAATATTTTCTCTCAATTTTTCTCTTTTCTAATGCGGGAGGAGTGGTCCATTGAAGGGGGGAGGGGTGCAGTGAAGGGGGTATGGTTTTGCAACAAGTTTACCGTTTCAGGCGCATGTTCCAAAGGAAATATTATTTTGCACTTAAACCCAAACCTTTATTTATGCTTATTTGCGGTTTATTTATTGAGAGTCATTGTATCGCGCCTTTCGTAGCTTTGACATAAACGGCGATACGGTAAAATGAGCGGAGTGAAATTATACTGCACAGAAAGGTGCACATGAAGTCCGTGTCAACAATATTTCAGTTACATTATGGTAACGTGTTTCCTGGGATTCACCAGTACAATGCTAGGGCTTTGTCGAAGTGTCTTACCAAAGAATATTCTAACTAAGCCAGTTTTGAGAAATTGGCTCCAACCCAGGACCTCCAGTTTACATGGCAACCATCATAATCACTTGGCTATGTAAGACCATCCGATTCATTCCAAAACTCATTGTGACGTGATTAAATCTAAAGAAAAGCCTAAATTCGGCATTTGATATAAGGATAAAAGTGTCGTTTGAAATGTAGATATAACCAAAGGATGTTTTTTCCTAAAATTCTATCTTCAAATGAAATGAAAAACAAAAAGAAAAACGAAATGAAATCGTGAATTCGGGGTTTTGTGGTACTAGTAAACGAAAGGGCATATTGTTCAATACAGTATCTCAGATAAACAATGTTTAATGTTTCAAGTCTTTACACAACAAATTTCACTACAAACAATTACCAGGTAAATATAATCAGTGCACAGCCTCAATATGAGTGAACTACTCCCCTAATGACGCACAAAAAGGTGCATCACTCGATTCTACTGCAGCAGCATTAAAATGGTGATCGAGCAGCACACAATACTGTCCTATCTATACAATGATAATACGATAATACAATACTGCTCCAGAAGTAAATTAAATCTACTCTTGCAGTAATTTACCAATTTTTCCTCTTTTTTTGTTATTGTTTTATTTTTTGCGTTTCCTGTAGGACATTTTTGACATTAATCCTTTACCAAAAAGGCTAATTTGAATTGCTTTATAGTCTTGAAAGACCTAGTCTAAACAAAGGCCCTGTTCGATCAGCAATTTCCTGGTACAGCAGCATTCAAATACTTCCCGATAAGCAAACTGCTATTTGAGCAGTATCTTGATGCTGCTTAATCAGCAATTTAATGGTTCGGCAGCATTACAAAGCTTCAGCAGCAAGTTTACGCACGACACGCATTTAAATCAAGCAGCTAAATAATCAAAAGTGTCGACCCTTTGGTGCGCCATGATGAAGGACATAAGACTCCAACTCAACCATATTTCGCTTAGCCGACACTTCGACAACAGGGGAGCGTGTCCATAACCCTTGATCGAAATACAGAGCTTAAGAGAATGTAGAACACCGGATTCGCGATAGAGTTGACCATATACAGCGTCCCACTCATTGTCATTAACACTCGTCCCTCTGTACTTCCTCTGTGGTCGCCAATCGAAAGGTACGTGTCTATCCCAAAATACGCCAGCCAGGAGAGGGTATAAACAGCCGTTATTAAGGACATCAATACCGTCGTTCTGTTTATCCGGGTACTTTCTTCCGTAATCTTTTTGGCGACGATCCTCTGTCTCGTCAGCATGGGATTATCGTCGGCATTTGTCGCTGTCGACGTCGGGTTATCGTTGGAATTGGTCGCCACCGGACTTTTGTTGGCTTTACGGTTATCGTTAGCGTTTGTCGCCCTTGGATTATCGTGAGCGTGTGTCGACCTTGGGTTATGATTAGCATTTGTTGACCTTGGGTTATGATTAGCATTTGTTGTCATTGAAGTATCATAAGCATTTGTTGTCATTGGATTATTGTAAGCGTTTGTCGACCTTGGATTATCGTTAGCGTTTGTCGACCTTGGGTTATGATTAGCATTTGTTGACCTTGAACTATCATTAGCATTTGTTGTCATTGGATTATTGTAAGCGTTTGTCGACCTTGGATTACCGTTAGCGTTTGTCGACCTTGGATTATCATCAGCGTTTGTCGACTGTGGGTTATCATTAGCATTTGGTGACATTGGATTATCATTAGCTTTTGTCGGTCTTAGATTATCGTTGGCTTCTGTCAACACTAGAACTTCGTTGGTGTTTGTCAACAGCAGATTATCTTTAGCTCTTGAACCCGCGTAAAATCTTACTGTTTCAATTTTTTCCGACACGACCATTATGTTGTTACCCTCAAGTGGAGTTGATGTACTCGCCAGTATCTCATTTTGACGACCATGTGCTATACCAACATTGTCTGCGTTTATGGTGTCTTCTGGTTTTGGAAAATTATTGTTGGCTTGATGCGTGTTTGGTTGGGATGTATCGGATTTGTTACCAACGTCGATATCTATGGCGCCAACCCGATGGCATCTGAATTTCTTTTTGAGAACTTGTTTTGGACCCGACACCTTTGTAGAATCGACTTCACTGCCAGTGGTCGATTGTTGCTGCGCCTTCGCCTTGTGGTGCCTACGAAGCGCATGAGCCACATTTGAATAACAAACAATAACGACGACGAACATTGCTATGAATGAAGCGGCCAGAGTTGTGTCAAAGATGGTAGCCTCGATCATCCGATTGTCCACCCGTGTGCATTTATCTCCTGCCTCGTTTACGCGGAAAAGCGCGGGCGTCAAACTACAAACCACCAGGCTGTCGATGGCAATAAATCCGCAGACCAACGCCGCCTTCCGAGTATCCAGGATCCTCGAATGTGGGCGACAGGTTAGCCTGAAACGATCGAAGGCGATGGCTGACAGGAGCTGCGTTGAAGCGAGCGTCGTACAGTAGATGAAATAGGAGAACAGTTTACACAGCGAGTCCGACACCACGGCGATCCACACGGTTGGTAGACACTCCATCACGTGGATACTTCCAACCACCCCAGCAAGGACCGCATCACTCGTAGCCATTGACAACACAAAACAGTCCGTACTCGACTTCCGCCGGTTCTTCAGCTGGACCAGAATGATCAAGCCATTGCCTGTGACACCGACAACGATAATAAACAGCATGTATGAAAGTTTCAACGGTAGCACCCATTTAGGTAACGGTACAACAACGTAATCCTTTGGGTTTTCGATGAAGCAGTTGGTTGTATCAGTCGCATTTTGTGGACACAGTTCCATACTTATCTGGAATTAGATATGCCTGCTTCAAGCGAGCGAGCTAACTGGGCATTGGAAACGTTACGCTATCCTTTAAATAGTCACCAAGATGCTGGCTGGCTAACCACTGATGTTGCTAATTCAACGACAGATACGAACAGCGTGTGAATGGCCCCGCATTTCCTTCATTGCTATTGAAGGAGGAACATTAATTAATACCATCCTTCTTGTAAAATCACATGGAACAAAACGTTGGGTATTCCATGTGCTATTTAATTTGTTTCTATCCGTCCATTTCTTGTTTTGCATAGTCGAGTATAAAGTTTTCCCCGCAAAAGGTTACTTTTTATACATATCATCAGTACAGTAAAGCCTCGTTTATCCGAACCTCGATTATCCGGATGTCTCGCAATCCGAACGAAATTGTAAGGGAACGGAATTATTTAACCAATTTGTTGCAGACGACTTTTGAAAACATTGTAGGAAAAGGAGAAATTGCTCGTGACGAGCAATTTCCCCTTTTCCCACAATGTTTTCTGCCATATCAGAAGATTATCTTTGAATTTCGTCACGTTTTGAAATGTCGTCTCTTTCAATTTGGGGCGGTCGACAATTTGCCATTTGCTAAAGGGTTATAAGTATACACGTACATACAGACCGTTTATGTCTTAATGTGTATAAGAACATGCTCTGCTTCATCAGTCCGGATGATTCGGTAATCCGGACATTTTGTTGGGAACGGACGTGTTCGGATTAACGAGACATCACTGTATAAGTTTTTCCCAACAAAAGGTTATTTTTTATACGTATCATCAGTATTATTATACTACTATCGGTAGAATATAGGGATTTGTCAGTGTGATGATTTTGAAATTTCGTACTTTTTGTATTACTCTTAGCGTTAAAATGCTGGGCAATTTTCTAAAATACCTTGAATGTCTGCTTAATTTTGTTTGAGAAAGATATTCAGAATAGCAAACAGGTTAGATCACATGCCAGTCGCTGAATTTACTTGGCGGCTAGTCTGGATCTAACCTGTTGGCATAAGCATGAAGTCGATTCCAGCACTATAAGGGCTAAGGTAATATCGAGTAATATCGATTTCTCTTGGACCTTATATAATCATGAACGATAGAAGCATTCATTTCTCACAATGCCTCGTTTTTAACTCTACTAATACAACTGTTTGGCTATACTCTTTAACCTTTTATCTGACCATTTCCTTAACAGAGCATGTGCCTACAGACGTTCGAATGCAGCCAACATCATTCTATAATGAATGTCGTCCGGTTTGGAAGCATGAGTGTCCTTTGTAAACAAAAGTTGGACTCCAAATGACCTTACATACTTGCTGACTTAATCCTTTCAAATATTTTCTATTGGCGATTTATTGAGCGCAAGACAAAACTCAATTACACTCCACAATTCAACGTCACTGTTTGATGTCATTTTCTTGTCCGAACAATTTGATGCAATTTGCATGATATATGCTCTAGTTTCTATAAAAATCATGTCGATGTTTTGAAATATGGAGAAAACTGACGTTATTATGTTACGTTACTGTAAGCCCAATTCCTGCATTTCTTAGAAAACGTAGATTAAGGCCAACCACCCCTTCTTTGTAAAGAAAATGTTTGAAATGTCAGTATGTGTTTTCCTGCTCTGGTTTCACGAAACGCCGTTGCTAAGGAAACCAGTATATGAGACAATAATTATGTTAATTTTCCTCATGCTATATATGTTATCATATATCAAATTGAGATATCAAATTTCAAACAACGTTTATAACAATTTTATACAGAGACATGACAAAATTCTACCAACTTCACGAACAGCCGTCGTAATACTGTTCAATATGTTCTTACATAGCGAGCATTAAAAAAACATATTAATTAACCGGATTCCGATAATAGGTAAACTATTTCACAGCGAAAGGATAATGTGGGGTTAGAATTGCCTTGGAATATATTTTTTTCTTCTTCTTCTTCTTCTCTTTTTCAAATCGATTTTATTTACAAAAAGCTGAGCCATTTCTCCTTGTCATAGAGCTTTAGTGTACATATATACTAGTGAAATGAATATGTATTAACATCTATAGTACTAGAAACATTAAAACAGATTTATCTGATATTTCTTCCACATGATGTTAATAACGCTTCAACCTAGACATCGAAATATCCTTTTTTATCGGCTGCAGACGAAATGATTATGTTAAAGGTAGAAAACGTTCGTATGAGCAAATCCTTTCTCTAAAACAATAACTTGAAACATTGAGCTCAGTCAAAAATACACCTGCCTTGTATATCATGGTTTTGTTTTCTGCAAGATTTTTCAATTTCCGAAGCCTGGAATCTTTCTTAGTCCGAATTGTTGCTACTAGCTATTTCCTTCTTCCATTACGCTCGACTGGAAATAAAGCCAGTCCGGAATAAAATATCCCATTTCGTAGATGACTGCTCTCTGACAAAAGAGGTTGCACAGGATCAGTTGGTTTTTATGTGACGACCATAATCCAAATCGACCAAGCATAATGCTCACATTCCTTAACCCTTATTGTGCTGAAACCGATTTCGTGCCTATGCAAACAGGTTAGGTCTAGGCCAGCAGCCAACTAAATTGGCGACTGGCCCGTGATCTCACCTGTTTGCTACTCTCAGTATCTTTTCTCATCAAAATTAAGCAGATATTTAAGGTTTAGGAAAGCAAACGACACAAAAATCTATTTTGAGAAAATTATCCAGCATTTTAAGGGTTAATGATGTAGGCGATGAAACACACCTAACGTGTCTTTTTCTCAAATACAATAGAAGTTTCTAAAAATAAGAGAAATGGAATAGACTGTAAGCTTAAAGGCTTATAAAATGACCTTTCTAATTCGTAATAATGTACTAAAACAATAGTGTTTTTATTACAAAATTAACAGATGTTAGAAAAGGATTACCTAAAAAATCCTCACAACTCCAAAATTGAAATTTCCAGTATTTTAACCCATTGCCAAACAATTACGACATTTGACCTGTTTGTTGCATACGGCTTTTGAAAACATTGTTGGAAAGGAGAATTTGCTCTTGTCGAGCAATTTCTCGTTTTCCCAAAGTTTTCTACCCTATCAGAAGATTTTTTTTCAATTTCATCACATTTTGAAATGTCGTCTGCAAACTTTCAATTTGGGACCGTCGCAAACTTGGCGTTTGGTAAAGGGTTAAAGATGCTTATAATCTTTGTTTTTATTTAGTAGTTGTGAAACGAGCATTAGGGCCTTCAATGCTTTGATGGGCAGACTTATATGGGCTTATAAGTAGAAGTGTGTCGCTCTCGGACGCAACTTACTTACCTAACGTGATAAGAGAGTCGTCCCATTTCATAATCTGTGTCTTAGACATATCACCCATATCAACTACTTCGCAGTTCAGAAATATAAGAGCATTGTTTACACAATAATCCGTTTTAACGGTTTACTAAATTTGCGCCATTATTGTACTTTATCGTCACTTCACGGTTATGAAAGAAGATGAGTAGGCCTAGTGTATCAATAACCATGTTAACTTAATATATTAATTATATCGTTTTATTCGAAGGACACTTTCTACTTTAAAAAGATTCAAATCACAATTTGTGGGGTAGTCCATTTAAGAATTGCATGTTGTTTAAACGGCGGAAAAAGCATTTGAACAGACAGAAATAACACCGGTCACTGATGAAATAGGAAAGAATTGCGAAAAATGCAAACGTTTCTCAAGGTTAGCAATACAATACAATTCATTTGATGCAATGATTTTCAACCAAAATCACAACGCAGATGTTGTTTTACATACTTCATACCGCACTGAAATTAACTCTTTAACATTATTTCCACCTTTACCTCATTTTGATGCTGCAATGTTAAATGTTATTTTATTTGATATACTCGTTCGTAAATGCAAAATCATTTTCTTCACTTTTCCGTTTAAAGGTTATATCGTAGATTTCAGTTTTGTTCTAGTTGGGTTTTATATCGCTTCAGCAGTGTTTCAGTTATGGCGCGATACCCATAAGGGCTGGTCAAGTCAGGTAGAATCGGCAGACGTGTTATCTGTCTCCGTTATATAGATTAATGAATGTAACGGATACATCTGTTGATTTGAACGACATCATTCCGAACCGAAATTAACTCTTGCACATTATTTCAACCTATACCTCATTTTGATGCTGCAGCTGTCTTAAATGTTATTTTATTTGATATACTCGTCCGTAAATGCAAAATCATTTTCTTCACTTTTCCGTTTATATATATCGCTTCAGCAGAAGTTCTGTTATGGCGCAATGCCCATAAGGGCTGAACAGTTCAGATAGAACCATCGGCATGTCGTTAGTCAGTCTGGAGACTGCCTCTCATGAAAATCAAAATGCCGTCATCGGAATATCAGTAGAAATATGCGTTTCCATTAACCCTTTCCCAAACAACAAATTTTCGACTGTCCAAAATTGCAGACGACATTTCAAAATGTGATGAAATTGGGAAATAATCTTCTGATAGAGTAGAAAGCATTGTGGGAAACGAAGAAATTGCTCATCATGAGCAATTTCTCCTTTTCCTACAGTGTTTTCCAGAGTCGTCTGCAAAAAAGTGGACAATTTACGTTATTGTTTGGTACAGGGTAAAGGCATCATCATTATGTTTGAGTTTATTAATGAAGCAATTTCTCCTTTTCCCGCAATGTTTTCGAAAGTCGTCTGCAACAAAGTGGTCAAAAGCTTTTTGTTTGGGAAAGGGTTATGGCTTTTTGACAAGCTGGATAATACAGACAATTGATTTTGCCTCCCCCTACAGAGCAATACATGTAAAGCATTGGGACAAGTGGCTAATTGGTTTAACGAAAAGAAGACAAACATATCAATTTTTATTGCAACACTCAAGTGTTTAATTGGTACGGTGTAGTTTTGTTTTATACAGACATGAGGATAACTGCACAACAATGACTATTGTCCGAGGGGAAAGGAGCTTACATAGTAAACAAGTACCTACAGCAATTGCCTATAGCTATCTATTCGTATATAAATGTATATTGCTTAACCACATCTACATCAGAAGATTTGGATATTTGTTAGTGCTTTCCATCGCGACAACAACTTTTCAGATGCATCACGATGCCCAACTCACAATCGGTGCTCAACTACCTTTATAATAAAGATGTAGAGTAACTGTAACAGTTACGGTTATCCTGCATTCACCCGGCATGAAATAACACATCGACTTATTCCTTGTTTAGTTGTAGTTAAAATATTACTCTTGTTTATATATCTTACGGATAACTCACTAAATAATCCTTCCCAGTTATTTTCAGTTACACATAGACAAGCTCAAAAGTTATTGCTTTCCATTAATCAATTAGTAAATCTTAATTTTCTTATATAGGATTATAGACCTGGTCCACGCTGAAATAAGCAGCCCTCAGCAATTCTAAAAACAAGCAATTTCCCATTTTGAAAGAGTGTTTGGTTGTTTTCTTCTTTCTTTACACATGTAATAATCTTAATCTAAACCAGGCTCACTATCCCACCTGATGCAAAGTTAAAAAATTTTCAAAACTTTTGCAAGCATTTTTTCAGTAACTTTAATGCTTCTTGAGCATTCTACCACCATGAACAAAGCCATTGATGTGCACCTTTTCCAGGCAACTGAAATTATCCTCCTAGATGTAACAAATAGAAAATAGCACATGATACTAAGAGAACGGTCATGCAAACAAACCATATCTACAGTACAATAACCCATTATGCTTCATATGCCAGATTGAATGGAAATTTTTCTTAACCCTTTTCCAAACGTCAAATTTTCAACTGTCCCAAATTGAAAAAAATTACAGACAAAATGTCTTAATGTTTTGAAATTGGAAAGTGATTTTCTAATAGAGTAGAAAACATTGTGGGAAACGAAGTAATTGCTCATCATGAGCAATTCCTCCTTTTCCCACAGTGTTTTCCAGAGTCATCTGCAACAAAGTGGACAAATGACGTTATTGTTTGGTAAAGGGTTAAGGCATCATTATGTTTGAGTTTATTAATGAATCAAGGAGTGTTTAGTGCCCCTCCCCAAGAAAAATAATTCTCTACAACTCAATCCCTTAGTTAAACAACTCAATCCCTTAGTTATTTCTACACATTTTACTCCAATCCCCTCAACCCAGTATCAACTGACTTACGAAATAGTATGACAAAAGCAAAATTCAGATAAGATTATTTTATCCAAAGGTGGAGTTAAACATATGTTGAATGAGACCATATCCATGGTTCTTGAGTCTCATATTACTCTGTATAAGGAATCAGGTTAAAACCAATGCAACTGTCAAACTATTCAACATAATCTCCTGAACTTCCTAAAATGTATACAGTCAAACTTGTGTTAAGAGGCCAGCCTATGGGACAGAGTAAATTGGCTGTTTAAGACAGGTTGGCTGCTTAACACAATTTGATTTACACTATAAATCTAACAATGGGACTTTCTGTAGTGGCTGTTTAAGGCAGGGTTGCTGCTTTAAAGGGTGGCTGCTTAACACAAGTTAGACTGTATATACAAGACGAAAAATATTCCCCTGTAAAAACTTTTAACTTAAAGAACAAAATTGAAAACAACAACAGTCAAACATGGAAAGTAATTAGTTAATGATATAAAACATGTATATGAAAAGGTGGTTTCTTCCCTTATCTGCTATTTACAAAACATATATACATACAGTAGCACAATTTCAAAGATAATGACACAATAATTTCAGAAATCATAATTGAGTGCCCCAACCAAAGAACTCCAATCAAATATAGTAATTAAAACAGTTTAAAGAACTACAAAGAAAACAGTCATATGAAAAGAATAATGTATAAACCGAAAAAGTTAGTGTAAAAGCTGCTTTTGGATAACTTAACTTAAGAAACTGTTTAAGACAGTAAGCCAATCTTGCTAACATAATCTTTCCAAATAAAGTATTATTGACATTGCTGAAGTTGGGAAAAATCAACATAAAGAGGCAATTTATAGATGTTAGTTGGGAAAGCTTCAAATTAATTTGAATTTTTTCAAGGCATATATTTTTTTCAAGGTCAAGCTTCAAGACCAAAATTGGAATGTATGAAACAAATCTTTTTGGACTTCAAAGGGAAAAGGTAAGAAAAGAAAAACCCTGATTATTTAACTTTCAAAATAACTTAAATAACATGTTAACATTTTGAGAAGCAAGCAATCCCTTGCACACTTACAATTTTTTCTTTTTACCTTAGAAGCATAAATGAATATGTATTAATTACACAAATAATTTGACAACTGCAGCATGAACCTACGGAATTAAAGATACACCTTCTAAACTACAGCTGTCTGAATCAGTCAACCCTTTCTAGCTTATTCAGATACAAAGTCTAGCATCAAGATAGCAATGAAGATTCGGGACAACCAGATATCTGTATTTATCCTGAGTAATTCTAAGCTAGTTTCTTTGTTTCTTTTCTAAACCCTACATTGTGGGTACTCATTAGAATTGTCTCATTGAGTCAGTCCTGAAATTCAAATGTCGGCACTGTGATATGAACCCATCCAGAAAGGGGCCATTTAATTTCAACTTTTGAACTCTAACAACTTGGTCATGGAGACCCCTACAGAAGATAACGTTCAAACACTTAAAGCCCTGACAAAAAATTCAATTATTTAAAAAAAATCATAACATACATTGAATTAACTGTACTGTTATATCATGCGCATTGAAGTCCAAGTATTTGAAGTGTGAATACAGTGTATTAACATGTATTTCAATACACATTTCCACGCAAAAGCATGACATTCCCTTTGAGATCTATCAAATACTGACTATACATACTTCGAGAAATTGAAGTTTTCTGAATTAATTATACTTTCAGTATATAGCTTCTTTTAATTGAATATCAAACAACAATGCAGAAATAGTATTGTTTAAACAATATGTTATCTTGACTTTCAAATTTTCTCTTCTATGAACAAGCACCTTTAACTCTTGTAATATATCAGAGCAGAATAATAAGTACAGATGATATTTTTACTCCTACAAATCATTGAGGTAAGTTTGGACATCATCACAACTACCAAGGGAAAAAATATTCACAATATGCCTTAGATGCTTTCCCAATGTTTCTCCAGCAAATGCTACAGTATAGGTCAGCAGTATTAAGTTTTTGGTTTTGATTTGCATTTTCTAAAATTTTAATTCACCCCCTCAGCATTCTCGGTTTCTGGTCAAAATTGAAAGAAAGGAGCAGTAGACGACCAGAAATTTTGAAAATGACAACAACTTTTTCTAATTGATCAGAAATTGTTATGAAAAGAGAAATATTTTTCATTCAAAACAATTTCTCAAAACCTTTTCAAAATCATTTCTCAAGACATTTCATTCACATGTTAAAAACAAGTCCTTCCTTAGTAACTGATTAATAAATTGAAGAAGTACATTATATATATTGTTTGAGCAGAGCAAACCAATAAATTCAACAGCCCACAAGTCTGCCTATTTTGAATCATGGAAAGAAATGCTGCAATCAAACTAGCCAAAATTGAAAACATAATACCCGCTCATAAGAATATACATAAAAAGTGTTATTTTCAATACTTCAAAGCTAGGGTTAATGCAAGACTAGCTTAAGTCCTTCCCATAAGACAAGGGCTTACTACAGTATTGCACTGAAACCTTGACCAATACTTTACATACAGAAATCAAATCAAATACATGAAACACCACCTAAACTAGCTCCCAACAGATTCCTCATTTGAGTCCGAAATCTGCGTGGCAGACATGCTTACACTTTCCTCACTATCCACCCCAACAGAATAACCCATTTTAACTTCATCTTGCGAACTCTCGTCCGTCTCATACGAGGAGAACTGTGTGATCTTTGATGACATCAGGGCATCCTGGTCTCTGCCGGAATGATCGTTATCGAGGGTCTGTTCGTCAAATGTGTCCAGTGAACTTTGGTAGTTTGGTGGCGTCGACGAGACCGCGGTTTCCATGGAAACCTCAATTTCCTCATTACAAACAAGCATATTCTCATCGGGGTCCGCCTTAATGACGGAAACCCCACTATAGTTCATCCCGTAAACCGCGGGGATCTTCCCCAGGATTCCACCATTGGTGGTGTTAGACTTAAGGTCGCCGCCCATCATGTTGGGAGATTTCAGTTTCTGTTGTTTACAGTTGAAGCACTCATACTCTTCCTCCTCAGACACCTCGTCCTCCGCCAGTCCCACACACAACAGATGGAACCATTCCTCACACCTGTCGCACTGCACCCAGTTCACCTCACCTGGTGAACAGAAACAAATACAAATGTCAATGATTCGGTACTTTGAGCAATGTTCTTTCTTTAAAAACAAAAGAGGGCCTGTATTTAGAGTAATTGTATTTATTCATCTTTAGGGGTTTTACATCACTTCATCATGATTACAGTTATGTTGCAATGCTCGTCTCTTTATGATGGAGACAGACCCAAAACTTAACCGCCATACAGGCTGGTCAAGCTGGTTATAGCCATTCGCATGCTGTAAGTCAAAGATTTCATGAAAATCAAATTCCTGTCACCAGGGTTAGAACCCACATAGAACAGTGACATGTGATTTCATGTTCTGTACTCTAACCACTGGGCCTAGGAGTTAAGTGCATCATTATAAAGTTATGGTTTCCTCATTGATTGGCTGGGCCGATAACATTTAAATGCAGCACTATACTATCACATTGATGCAATCTGTTCCTCCATATGGCCATTTGGAACTAGTCCAAATTGAAAGTAATATAAAGCATGAAAGTAAAGATATGCTTATTAATATTAGGAAGAAATCCTTGTGATATAAAGATAAAGATCTTGTTTGGAGCATTTGACACAGTGGATTTCTTAAAGTCTTCTGCTGTAGATGAGGTAAAGCGAGGAACTGTTCAGTCAATATAATTGTTTTTATGGTGTCAAACCATCAATTTTCCAGCTATGTTACTGCTTTCCTGGATTCGGCAGTACTACGCTAAGGCTCTGAAAAATCTTGCCAAAGGACTCTTCCACATAACCAGAGGTATTGATGGGTTCCATCAATAGGAAGTAAAGGGTTTACTTACCAGTGGGTTTCAAACATTTCCGGGCAGCGCAATCTTCCTCACTTTCGTCTTCATCACGAAGTAGGTTATCTTTCTTCACACGCTTCTTTCTCTTCTTCTTCTCTACAGGGGGCTGACCCTCATCCGTCTTTATCTTTAAACAAAAAATTAACTAATTGAAAGTCAGAGCAGAGGACTTTTACAAATTTGGACAAAGTTTCATCAACATAGGCAACCAATTTATTCATTTTTTATATGGGTTTAACATCCAAGCAACATTATTAGTTGGTCAAGCTTAATAGAACAAATTACCATTCCATAAGTCAGTCGAAAGACTGCCTCTCATCGAAATCAAAATGCCGTCACTGGGATTTGAACCCATGCAGATTCATGCCATGTGATTTCAAGTTCTGTACTATTAACAAGTTTTGGGCACAAGTCATTGTGTCAAATGATACATTTCTGATTAAAAGCAATTTATTGTTTTGTCACAGTTGTCTATTAAGATTTCTCAAGCAGACAAAGTAGAAATCAGGTATAATATAGAAAAGTAATGTTAAACCTTGCAACAGAGAGGTGTATAGGACTGGGGTACATACCGGGGTCTTTATTTTCTTTTTCTTTGGCTTCTCAAGCTGTTTCTCCACCAGCTTTTTCTTCTTTATCTTCATCTTGTCTGGTTTGATATCCATGGTCAGTGAGGGAGTAAACTCATCCATTTCTGGCATTTCTAAAATAAAAGATAACATCATCTTTTTTTATAAGAATTTAACTAGGTGCTTACAGTATTTCAGTCATATTATGGTTACCCTGGGATTCCCCAGTACAAGACTCTTCATTTCCCGTCTAAATTGAGTACTGAAGGTATTCATTCAAATCTACTAGCAAACTCAAAATAGTGCTGATTAAATATAATCTACCTTAAATCTTCTGTTAAAGATTGCATGCAATCCCTAAAAGCTGCTTGCTCACCGATGTGAAAAGATTTGTAAGTTATCTTTCTTAGAAGTGTATAACAGCTGTTGTATGATGAACACTGGATAACAACAAATGGAAACAAAGCTTGTTATTAAGTTTTTAGAACCTGTATACAGAGAATTAATTAATAGAATTGTGAATGTAAAACTATGATCTTTAGGGGGTCATATCCAGGAATTCAGGGTCATTTACTTTACAAGTTTGGGATCAAGGAAAATCCTGCAGACTCTTAATGATAACTAACTTACCAAAACCATTTTCATCCAACTCCTTCTTCACTTTAGGCTTCATCAACTTAAGCTTCTTCTTCTTCAGCTTCTCCCCATCAAGCCCGACCGTTATGACCTTGACCTTTTTAGGTTTTAGGGCCTCGCCCAGCTCCAGCTTTCGCTTCTTTTTCTTCTTTTCAGGGTCCTTCTCCTTCTTCAGCTTGATTCTCTCCCCTTCGTAGCCTCGCATGGGTATGATGGGGTCATTCACATCCTGAAAGATGAATAGATGTCATAACATATCTCAATCATTCAAATATGGATACAAAATCATTAAAAGCTGAAAAAATACATTTATTTCATTAATATGGGTTTTCCATTACATCAACATTATTTCAGTTATGTTGTGATACCCCACTCTTAATGGTGGAGGAAGATCCTGTTCTCATGGCTGATCAAGCCTGGTAGAAAAGGAAAATAAACTCAATTCTTTTGCTCCCGATTTTACCAATGTTATCTACCTTTTCAGGGGTATATAATGTAATAAGTTGAAATAATTCTTTTAGAATCCCAAACTTTTGATGTTTAAGGGCAACCTAATACAGTTATTATACCCTTAACTCTTCAATACCTCACTTGCATGAATCAGTTGTAGAATGCTTTAGAAACCACTGTGCCAAAAGGATGAAGTGATCGATTGCTCCTAATGAATAAATACTGCAGTTTTCTCAAAAATTCAGTCACACCAGCTTTTTGTTTCCAAGTTCAACCATTTCAGGGATAAAACTTCCCAAATTCAATAGGCCTAAGCCTTTTCCCAATTCAAGGTAAAAGAAGCCCTGCTTACATCAAACTCTACTATGCGAGAATCATGTGACCGGGGCTGGCACGCCTGAAGTATGCGCCAGATGTGTTGTGTCTCATCCAAAGACACCTCCAGTAGGTCCCCCTCCATCATGAGTATCTCTAACTGGACCTTTGCCTGGTCAGACAGCTCCAGAACAGGGTTCTCTACCTGCCGTGGGACTAGGGGCGACTTATGTGGGTGCTTCTTTGGTGATGCATCTGAAATAAATGAATGGTATTTTATGGCGCATCAACAGCAATGGTCAATTAGTGCACATTATGATGTGGATAAACTTTCATTGAATTATTTACAGATCAAAATGCATCTAAAAATGGGGGGGGATAAAAGAAATGATTGATTGGATCATATCGAAAGACAAGTTGATAATACATTTATTTTTTTAATATGTTTTACACCTTGTTTACTTTTTTTCAATTATAGCATGGCTATCCTGGGATTGACCAGTACTAGGCAAGGGCTCTTAGTTTGAACTAGTTTCAATATATCTATGTCACATCAATTGTGACGGAAGCTTGTAGTTATCATTTTCACTCTTTATGACTGCTTCCTGGATATGTTACCAGTACTATTGTTGATTTGTGGGTTGGTCCCAGTACTCTCAACTTATGGTTTGCTGTTCAAAGCGGGACCTCCTGTACCATGTTCAAGGCTAGGGCTCTAAAGCACCTTACATCTACTATTACCACAAGGTAACAAAACATGCCAAAACATTATTTAAATACTCACTTGGATTTGTCTTGGATACTGATGAATAAGCATGCTCGGACATTCCCCCATTTTGCTGTTGTATTCCACCGTGCCCATTTTCCCCATTGGAACTCACAACCTCTATCTCAAGCTGATAATCTTCCTCACCCGGCTGTGAATCTTCCGTCACAAGATTTGGCGACAATGGCATGGGGAGCGAACTCTCGAGATCCATCCCTATACCGGAATCAGAATGTTTCGGCTGCGTGTTTCCATTCCCACTGAATGCACTTTGTGTCACACTCGCAAGGTGCCCTTGTAACTCGGGATTGTTTGCTGCTTTTTGTAACTCTGCATTGATTATCTTTTCAGTCTTTTCGCGGGCCGCCTGTTCCACCATTTTCTGACTCAACACACTCAGCTTGGCAAGAGCCGATGCAAGTTCTGACGTTGTCAATGCTTGTCTGGCTCTATCCTGCCACGCCATGGCACGTTCTGTTAGACACTGTAGGGCCTCGCCCTCTGGTAGGCGTACAGGTAGTTTTTGTAAGGAAACCAAAAGGGAGAGAATTGTTTCAAGTCTTGGTCGCCTTGACCGTAAGCACAATGGACACAGAAACTTCAAGTCTTTAGCGGCTTGTACAGCAGCCATTTGGGAGGATTTATTTTTCACATTTGCTGATTTAGGTAATGGCACACAGGTTCCTGGAAATAAGAAAGGTAAATGAAAACATATAATAACAGCATTTACTCATAATAACGCCAATATAAGAAAACAGTTGTTCTCCCAAAAGATAAAGTATGAAAGTTCTACATTGTGAGTTTTCAGGTGTTATTAAACACTTAGGAAATTTTTGGAGGTATCTGAGTGATTCTTATCCAAACTTAGAACTACAAGCATGATCTACAGATTAAAAAAAAAAAAATCTATAAGCATTGTAGATGATATCATCAGAAAACCTTTATTTTATAACTCATAAATACTCATTACAAGATAATAAAACAGGCTGAAAATAATTTTAATTAAAAACATTTATAAAAATTGATTAACCCATTATCCAACACAAGCGACACTTTACCACTCTGAAAAACACTCTTGTAAGTAATTTTTCCTTTTCCCACAATCATTCCTACTCTATCAGAAGATTACTTTCCAATTTCATCACATTATGAAATGTCATCTGCAAACTCTTTCAATTTGGGACAGTCGGGAATTTGGCATTTGATATAGGGTTAAGTTGAATTTAAAACAATACTTACCATGAAACCAGTCTTTGCACAGTTCACACTGCAGCATAAAGCCAGATGCTGTCTTCCGACAAATACAAAACTTAGCCTCAGCACCTTCACTTCTAATTTTCTCCATATTTCTTATTCGCAAGTCCATCATGGATTCCGCTTCTTTTTCCTCAGCCATTTTGAAAGCCGCCACCTTGAGTTAAAGAACAAAGCTCGTTTATAATGAGTTCTGAATGATACACATTTAAAAAGATCAAGATCTTCCAAAAATAAAAAAATAAAATGTTTCATTTGCAAATTTCTCTCTTCCCTATTTTCCATGTTAGTTTATAGTCAGCTTTAATGCTATATCAAAATTTTTCAGTTAACATATTTCTTTTCATGGTTCACCAGTACTAGGCTAGGACTTTGATGTGATTTGCCAAAGGACAGCCCCATAAACCAAAGGTATTGGTAGGGTCAAAATTGTGACTCCCCCTTTTTCTAAGTCTGACAAATTAACTGCCGAGTCACACAGGGCCCTCCATTTTCCCATATTGACACTTCTGATGTAAAAGCCCTTATAAGCCAATGTGACATATTAGATGGATAAATTGCTCCTAAAATATATTGTGTCCTTTTGTCACAATGGTTTACACCCAATATGTTTTGGATTGTTTTTCTTATGCTTTTCTTTGTGTTCTGCTGTTGCTTTCAATTTAGACCAGTCATCAATTCCCATATGGGAGATAGAGTTGAATGGCAGACTTACAATAAGTGCTGGATCTCTCTGTTCCTCCACTTTGATGTCACCAATAAGGTTGTGAACGTCACTGTCTCGTCTCTCAAGGTCCTTCAACTTCTTCTTTTTCCTACCGCTGTTGTAAATACCAATATCTGATCGTGGGGACAATACCTGGGGAAAAAAATTAAAACAAAATGAAATAATACACGCATGATTAAACTTACATCGATTGTGAGACAAGTTCTAACAACTTAGATTAAGCACTCTAGATTCTGTTTCCTGGAGACATAACCAACAATCGCGCCGAATGTGGACTAAAGAAAGGTTGCTAAGTGGACCCAAATTTGAAGAAAAAAATGTGTCAAGGAGCAAACTAAGAAACATATACAGGGTTCCAGATAAAAGGGGCATTTCCAATTCTTTTTTTTTATCAATTCTCAATAATCTATATTGTGGGTATAAGAAGTTTCATGTCAGGGCAATTCAAATAAGCTCCTAGGAAATATAGTTTTCCCCATATTTATTGAAATATTGATAGAAGGATCATAATTGGTACCCCTAGCTGTCATTCTGAATCGCCGTTGTTTATATTGAGTTAAATACAAGCTAAATAGTTCTCTTATTATACAACTGTAATGTTTATAAATGCTTTTTTTGGTAACTTGCTAGTACAAAGCGAGGAAAAAGTGCCTTGCCCATACAAAGTTGGCAAAAAGAATCAATACACTAGCTACTTCCTTGCTTTTTTTTTTTACAAATTATAATAAAATGCAAACAAGAAACCAGTCAAAATACATAGAAAAAAAGGCATTTCATTTTTTTCACTAAGACAAGAAAGGCATGATAAATGCTGGAAAACATTCAATGCCTTTGCCTCTTATACCCTGATGGTATATGTAGTTTGCTAAGAAAGGAGGCCACACAGGCCCGAAAAGCAACTATGTAAACTTCTATAAAAATTCCAGGAAGACACAAATTTACCTCCAACAAATTGTAGGTGGAATTTTTCTTCAGGAAAGTCCTCGCAGTTCTCTCCCTCCATGATTTTGCTGCAGCCACCTGCGACTCTACCTGTGGCAGCTGGTCAAGGCGGACAGGGATTGGTCTTCCTTTGTTGACAAGGTTCTCTACCACGTCCAGGTAAGGGTAAGAGTCTGAGTTCTGGATTGCCTCCACCTTGTATGACCATTCCTTGGCCTTGTGCAGGGCTTCCTTCAGGGCGTTAACATTGGGGAGGTACACAGGTATGTTTGCAGATTCGTTAACGATTGCTTCCAGCGTACTCATCACATGGCGTGGTCTGGAACACACAAATAAAGAGTATTTTGTAAGTTGTATTTATATGTACCAGACTGATTGAAAGTTGAGATTTGATGAATAAAAATAAAAACGTTTCGGATATTACAAACAAATATCGCATCTACACTCTTAACAATATGTCGAATCCAAAAGTGGTATCAGAGGGACCATGACCATCTATTGGACCAATTGGAATTTGGAAGTTTCCTGATCAATGACAATGATTCTGTCTCTGTTCTGTTTACTATGGTTGCTTAAAACAAAATTGACTGTAAGTTACACATACCTCGCTTGAAGGCAAATCCTGGCCTTCTCTTCCCATCTTTCACTCAGGGTAAGTAACTCCTGCAGTTCAGCCATAGCCTTCTCCACCGCGTTGTGTGGTGACAAGACGACCCCGGACTCCATGAGTTTACGCAACATGTCAAGTGTTACAGAGTTGGGATCCTGCAGGGATTCCCGTACCTCATCTAACCATTTGGCCTGTTGTAGTACCTGTTAAAAGAATGGTAAGAGTTTAAATGTTTATTTATTTACTAACATGGGTTTTACACCATGTCAACATTGTTTTAGTCATGTTGTGATGCATAAATCATAATGATCGAGGAAGCTCCAAACTTAACTGCCAATAGGGGCTTTCTAAGCCTGGTAGAACCATTGGCATTCCATAAGTTAGTTTGGAGACTGCCTCTTTTATTTCATCTTCAAAATGTCAATGTATTCTAATTAAAACAGCTCATTATCTATAAAAGACCTTCAAATGGTAAATGAAAATACCAAACAGATTTACCTTCTTAAATGGATGTATTCTTTGGATTAAAGATCGACTGAATTTTGTTTTGTATGTTTGGTGGAGATCCTTTCATTTTTTTCATGTTTAATATGTTCAACGTGCTTGAGTGTATTACATATGTGTTAGTTTGAAACATTTTTGTATATCTCTATCATATTTGTATATATTATATTAGGCAAAGGCATTTATATGCTGGTTTTTGTCAAGTAAAGAAATGACTTGAAAAGGGTAAAGATTATGACATATATACATGTACCTGTTTAAGCTTTGGTATTTCAGGCAAATCTACATCTAGTGTGATGCCAAACTCAATCAGCTGCTCCAGCTTTGAGGAATCTGGGGTTTCCGCTTCCAAGGCATCTTTAGCTTCCGACTGGAAATCTAACACCTGATCAAGTAGTTCCTGAAAAACAATTACACCATTGTTTCAGCTATGACAGTGTCTCAATCTGACGTAAGTTTATGAGTCAGGAATTAGAGTTTGTTGTTAATTTCAATCCCTTTAAGAAAGGAAAGATTTAACTCAATCCTACAAGTCATAAAAAGCTCCAAAGAGTGTCAACATCAAAATATTTAAATTATTTCAATCTTCTTTTGCCAGCAGCTAGAAGCGTTTAATGTGTGAATGACCTTTACCTTTAATGCTTTTCGCTCCTTTATAATACAGGGAAGGCCGGCCACTTGCTCATAGAAACAGTTCAACTCCTCTAGGCTCAACTTGGCAATATACTTCCCACTCTCATTTTGACGATTCCTGAAATTTTAAATCATAAGTTAATGTTACTGTAAGGAATAACTTTTGGTCAATAGACGGCAACACATGAAGATGATATTTCTTAATTTTAAATGCTTTGCTCTATGAGTATTCATTACTCTAGTCATAATAAGGGAAGCAATCCAGATTTCAATCAGTTTTTTATACTGAGCTATAAATCAAGGGAGGTAACCATGATATATTTTATCATTTCCTAATGCTATATCTTATCCTTTTGAACAACCTTGTAAGTGGATAGATATTTTCTATTCAGTATACTTTCAAGGGTTTTTAGCTCTAAATAAAGAAAAGTTTTATAACTAAAAATAATTTAAAAAAAAAAATCATTTTGATGAAAACTGACCTTGTTCTGACTTTCTTAGAGACCAGCTGATGAGCCACATTGGCGCACTTCTCTGCCTCTGTAACTGCATTGTTTAGTGACTGAAGCAAATCTGAGTCAGGAAAATGTTTCTCTTCTGCTTCTATCAAGGAGTTCTTCAGTTCAAGCAAATCTGGGGAGAAAAATGAAATGTGGCTCCTATATACCTATTCTACTTGAATAAGTGAATTTTATTTGGATTTAGAAAAAAAAGCATTAGTTTTCCTTTAGGTTTTCGATTTTTTCTATTGAAGACCTCTACTTTGTTTGTTTAAAGGACATTTGCATCAAAATCTTTCAGTAATATGGCTATATGTCAGGCTCATCATGGATACTATAGATGGTGGTTTCAGGCCCATCAACAACAAAGGTTATCTAGAGAGCCATCATGGATGGACAGAGATGAAAAATCTAACTGCTTATAAAGGCAAGTCAAAACAGGTTTAGCAACCTAGACAGCTGCGAGAGTACCTGTCATGACAATTGAAATCTATTGCATTGCTTCAGTGATTCAAACCAATGGGGAGAGATTTTTTTCTGATTTCACAATTAAATAGTGTAACCATGAGGTGCTCGAATTTCTCCATCAAAACTTGTTAACAAAGACTGCAAATAGAAGTTACTATAATATCTTCTGCTTCTGCATGTACAATATAAAACAAAGAGCTAGTGAAGTGATGAAGCAGTTTCCAACAATTCAACACTATTAATATATTCAAACAATCCAAGATCAAAAAAATTCAATACACTCACCGACTTTATTATCATCTTCCGCCTCAAGTGCTCGCTCCACCTTGCGGGTCCATTCTTGGTACAACTCGGCACGGCGCTTCAGTCGCTCCAGCATGGAGGGGAGTTCATCAAGTGTGTATCTATACCTCAAACAGTATTGGTTGGCTGGACAGGAGCACAGCTTCTCCGCATGGTAGAGACACACAACAGAATCTAGAGTGAGATCAGGAGTAACTAATTGAATTGAATTTAAATCATATGGGTTTAACATTGGTCCACATTATTTTAGTCTTACTGTGATGCCAGAGTCATTATAATTGAAGAAAACCCCAAACTCATGTCAAGATTTAAGTTACGTCAATAACTTTTTTGTTATCTTATGATGCCTGGCACAACATGAATGAATGGAACTTGACTGCCCACTAGGACTGGTCCAGCTGAATTAAATCATTGGCATCTTTTGGTCAGACAAGAGAGTAACTCATAATTAATCTTAAATGTTATTGCTGTATTCACAATGAGAGTATTAATGGCATAATACTTACTCGGTGAACAGGGACATGTTATGGCTGAGAGGAAGCAGGTGGTTTTACAATAGCTGCATTGACGTTCATCATCAGGTAATAGCTCAAAGGCTTCCCTGTCTGCCTCACAAACACCCTGTGAAATATAAAAAGTACAGAATATAGAAGGTTCTTTTTAAGTTTTATTTACATAATTCTATATTACTATTAAGCCAATCAACTAAATTGATGACAAATTCAATGAACAGAATACAAGCTATAAAACATGAAATCAAATAATGACAATTTGACCTTCATCATTTAAAAGGACGTATTAAACGTGAGAAAACTCATAGTTGCACTAACTTAGGGGATCAAATGCCTCATGGTACAGAACCGGCATGGGTTTGGAACTTATGAATTCGGTGAATATTGAATTCATCTATGCACTTTAGCACTAACCCCTTTCTTCTCAACGCCTTTAATAAAACTGCTCCGGTGAATATTGAATTCATCTTTACACATAATAACTAGCCAATTTCTCCCAAATACCTTTAATAAATCTGCTGTAGACTACTATAGAAACCACTGAGATAGAAGACTGGTATAAAACTCTCCTAATTAAAAGTTTGCCAAAACTTGTTTCTACAAAACATCATAAAAAGCTTCTTCATAAAGTACACAGCCAGTTGATAGAAGACACTTCACATAAGAACACTTACCAAATGAAGCAATTTCTAAAGTATTCTTTCTTTCATTTTTGACAAACATTAAAACATTAGAGAAATACATAAAAAAAATGTTTTTGCTCATTTAAAAGCTAACAACAGATTATATAGAACTTTACCAACAGGTAACCATTATTTCAGTTATGTTCAACTTCCCTGGGTTTCTCCAGTACGGGGCAGGGCTCTACAGTGTCTTGCCGAAGGACACCCCCAAGAGGAATAAAAAAAAAAAAGAGAAATAGACATTTACCAAATCAAGCAATTTCTTCCTCATTTGTTTTTCATTCTCAACAATGGCCAGAAGGTCTTCGTGAGTGGCAGCAGCTATTTTGAAATCGAGGTTTTCTGGGTCAGCGGCCATCTTGCATACTAACTCTTCATGAGAGAACACACACTGTCTATGTAAATCTCGATAGTGCTCTATACATTGCCGGCCGACAGGCAGCTGCAAATTAAAATAACATCCTATAAATCATGCCTTTTATAGCCACATTACCTATTCTGTGAAAATCGGTGTAGCACTCTATTAAGATTCATCAGCCAAAAGACAACTGTGAATTTAAACTATCGTCATATAAACATGCATTTTCTTTTAATTGCCTCCAAATTAAAGACACACTGTATCCATGATGACAATTTAATTTCCTTTATTTCTAAATGATAAATATTTGTTCTGATTAGGGTATAAATGAGACAAAAAACTTTTCCTTTCCAATATTATTTGAAAAACATTCAAAACAAATGTCAAGGCTTTGTAGAAGACAGTAGAAACTCGCTCACATTTTTAAAGGAATAACTATAACCACGTTAACTAAGACCATGTTCAGATGTCTTAAGAAAAACCATCTACAAAAATGTGTCAGACTTAAATAGAACTCACCCAGTCTGCAGGACAGAAATTCACAGCTTCAGCAAAGTTGTATCCTTGGTTAAAGCCTGCATGATAGGCTCTCGGGAAAGTGACAATGAACTCTCCAGCATGTTGGTTCATGCGGCAAATCTGTATTGAAAACAAAGAGCATTATTTACAAAAGTTGTTGTAAATAATTGTCTTTTAGATGATCAAAAATCCCTCATACCAAACATGATTTTATCTTTGTTCAATTAGTGCTAAATGTAAGAACATGTGAAAATTACGCAGCCATACCTCAGATATTCATTGAAAGGAGTAAAAAGAACACAAATCTCTATTCAGATAAATGATTTAGAAAGAAGTTCTCTGACATGAAAGTTGAAAAAACATTGTGTTAAAACACATTATTCCTCCTTAATTTTTGAATGCTTTTCACACGAAATCAATTCATCTAAGAAGAATGTCTTCCCTGCCCTTCAAAATATGAATGCACAAAACCTAATTATGACAAGACAACACCCAACCAACTTCTAGGGTTATAGTATGTCATGTTTATTTGTTTGTTTATTACTGTGTCAATAGTATTTCAGTTATTTAACAGTTTTCCAGAATGTCATTAGTGTTAGGTAGGGCTCTGCAATCCCTTACCCAAAGATACCCACATGACAAAAAAAAAAACCAGTACCCCTGGTGAGAATTGACCCAAGTATCCCTGTGCCTAAAGCCCTACACTTAACCACCAGGTAAGGCAGTGTCATTCAAACAAGGAATCATGATTGCAGCTAGAAAAATCACACACCTTGACACCTTCCCTGGTTAAGATATTTGGGTTCATAATGGTGGTTAACTGATGGAGCAAGTCCGGGGAGTTATCGAACAGTTCAGGGGCCGTTTTCTTCATGGCTGCTTCAAACTTGTCTGCATCATGCCCGGAGACACCATACCAGGTCTTTGGTTCACCCCTGAAAAAGAACAAGTGACATGGACTTGTTTTATTGGTTTATTGTTCACAGGTTTGTTTAAAGTAGAGAAGTAAACATACATACATCCGGGTAGCATTTGTATACATACATCCCTAGTTAGATTTATCTCAAAGGGAATATTGTTTAAACAAAAATGTCTATAGGTAACTCTTTTTTAATTTTCATATAACCTTCCTATTTCATTAATGGCAGTTGAAAATGTAATCTTGAAAAAAGTTTCTCATAGACATATATATATCTAGGCCATGAAGGCCCATTAAGCAAATAAGAGTACAATTTCTCAAAAACTTACCAGTGCATGTAGTTGATGGAATAACTCCAGTGGTCCTCGTTGTGCCAACAGAAGCTTGAGAAACACATGCCCACGTAACACCATGGGATCTTCATGCCAGAGATGTCTGCGTTGATGTGACACAGAACAGACTGCTCCTGGATAGGCAGGTTATTCAGGTTCCAGCTGGAGTTCATGTACTCCTGAAAGGAGAGATTCATATTTTACTTTTTCCTAAATATAAAGAGTTCTTACTCACCAATGAAAGTTTTTGTAAATTTTTCATAAATGATTTTGTATGAGCTAAAGATTGAAACACATCTACTGCTGACAAAACTTAACTATGGAAAGTATTTTTTTCATCATGATTTTGGGAAAAAGTCATTTGAACTCCTTTTGTTCGAATAGCCTTTTCCAAAATCACAATACCAAAAATAATTTAAAGCTTCAAAATAACTTAAAGCCTATACTTGTACTCAAAGTTGAGGAAGATATTAAAATGTAAGCAAGATAAAACACTTAAGAATGTTTCCAGGACATGGGTTCAGGTATCTAAAAGCCCTTTACTCACTGCCAGCATACTTATACCCACTCAGCCAACCCTTACCTCGTCATCTGTAAACTGTTCTTTGATATCCTTGGTGGGAAAACCACTGCCCTGATCCATGGCGTGGATGTCCGCCCCATACTGCACTGCTACATCCTCCTCCAGGCAGTTGACCAGGCGCCAGAATTCCTTCTCCACAACCTCACAGGGCACCATCTGTGGGGGTGAATAGAGTTTTGATAAAATTGTTTCTCAGATTTAAGCATATCTAATGTAGAAATATTTCAAAGTCATGTTGACATAAGGTTTAGATGGCAATTAGCTCCTTATAGCAGTCAAAATAGTTACCACCTTTCATCATTGAAATAATGATTTCTTTTTCGACCTGTTCTTGTAGTGTACTATTACATTTTTGTTTATTTTCAGGGTTTTACATCACGTTTACAATATTTTGGTTTAATTGCAATGCTAAGCTGATTATTGATGGGAAAGACCTCAAGTTTAACAGCCAATAAGGGCTGGTCAAACCAGGTAGAATCATCAGCATTCCGTCGCTCCAAAGAAAACTTTTCATGAAATATGAGTCTCTCTGGTACAAAGATTTGAACCCATGTATAAAAGGGGACTTGTGAATTAAACTTCTGCGCTCTAACCAATAGGCTAGGGATGCCATACTATTGTTTCAGACAAGATCAAACCTGAACGCCCATATATAAGACAAGGTTAAATAAAAGCATCTTTATTGACTTACATGTACAGGCATATTGAAGTAGTTACTCTTGAAGTTGTCGGCCATTTCACCGAATGACTGCAATGAAAACTCACGCTTGGACTGCTCGAATCCGTACGGGTCTAATGGTTTACTGCAAGCCTAGAAAACAAATAGATTTATGCTTAAATAATATTATAAAGGTTAGTTATACAAAACAAGATCTTTTAATTAAAAAATTAAGATCGTGTCAATGGAACATCTTAATTAAGCACATATTGGTAACTCCTCTCTAATATTATGTGAAAAACAGCAAATATAAAATGCAGCAAGAATAGTTGGTAAATGCTTGAAATGACAGCATACAAATAAAGTGACAATTCTTGATCAGATATCTGCTGAAAATCGTTTTAAGAGCATTTAACAAGATTTCTTAAATACTACACAAAGAATATATAGCAATATACCACAACTTTTTAAAACAAATTCTAGATAGACAACATCTGTCCTAAATACAATTAAGACTTTAAGTCCATAACAACATTCTGTCTTATTTCAAAATCAAGAAAATGAATGATGGTAAAGAAACATGCTGTTGGAATTGTCTCTCCAAAGGCCTCTAATAAGATGTCACATTATAATACTGATATTTATCCATATATATCAGTTTTTGACTTCTGCTAATGTATTTCTCAAGTCTTTAAGTAAAACACTACCCAGAACCTGTTACATACCTTCTGTATACACTTAGGGCATCTCCAATCACCTTTGGGTATGTCTGCGAGTGGTGGTATGAGGCAGTAGGTGTGAAAGGCGTCGTCGCACCCATCACACAGTAACATATACTCCTCCCCGTCCCCCCGCCCACAAGTGTGGCAGTAGTACATGTCAACCTGTAAAATATAAGGTAAATGTTAATTAGAGGGTATAGGTTGACAGCAGACAATTTCCCCTTTCATTTCATTGTTCCATTAAATTGACGCTTACCAAATTACTAATTGCATCTTTCATTGCATTTTCTCAAGACAAAAAGTTTTTTTAAGTCTAAGTCTGATTTAAATTTTAATAATGTACTTATTATATATTTAAGTTTTCTAAATCTACTCTGGCCTAATTCGTTGAAATGAATTGTGATCAGGATATACACATACATAGGTATACAATCCTGGGTTTGGCGTTTTATTTCTGGTTTTCATCTTCTGTGATGGTTTGACGTCCACTTTTTCTTCCACTACCTCTTCCTCCTCATCTACAACAGAAAATGCTTTTGATTAGAAACTACAACATAATCATAACTGCAAAAGAAATTATGGTCATAGTGACATAAAGCTTATAATGAATACAAAACAAAGTTCAGGTCAGCAAGGTTTTGTACTTGTTTTTCCTCCTAACCAGCAATATCATTTGTTTAAATGGATTTTACATAGCATTAACATTATTTTAGTTAAACTAGCAATAGTTTTTAGGCTCCAATTTGTGGGCAAGTCCTGATATTTTCAACTTCCCACTAACAGGGATCGGTCCCAGGAATTTCTACCACTGCACCAATGTCCTATTTAATGAACGCATTTTCATTTCCTACCAATTCATCGTTCTATTATTAACTCCACCAAAGACTTTTCATTGTACACCACTAGGCTTTGGAGGACTTATAAATGTCATTAACTCTTTCAACCTGCAGACAATATTTTTAACTTGAAGCAGACAACTTTAAAAAGGCTTTGTAAACATGATAAAAACCTTTCAGTTCTGCTGTTGTTATATGTGAATAGATTGAAAAAGCATTGTGACAAAAGGAGAAATTGCTTGAGACAAGCAATTTCTCCTTTTGCCACAATGCTTTTTCAAAGCTGTCTGATGCAACACACAAAAATGTTGCGTTAGGTGGTAATGTGATAATATTAAATAAGGGTGACCATGTCATTAATACAAATACTTACCTTCATCACCTTCCTCTTTTGGAACAGCAGCTTTTGGTCCAGCTCCGTAAAACTGGAGCTTTTTCAGTTCGGTATTCTTTGCATAATCAACATTTTCCTGAAAATAATGTATCACATTTAATAGCATGTCTTTAAATCAAGTCATTACCAAGTCTTCCTTGTGCATTAGAAAAAATATGCAAGATTTTGTCTTCTTCTGTATAAACTTAAAACTAGTGCTAGTTCTTTGCTTTACACCTCATGGATATTTATTTTATCCTATACCCTGAAATGGGATTTTATGAACAGTTGAAATTGGAAAACAACAGCAAGACACAATTGATAAGGTATGAAAGATGACTTTTTTATGATAGTGCAAGAAACCATTGAGGCAAAGAATTATTCCCATCTTACATCAATAGTTATTATTGTCATATATGTTTCACAGCAGACAGAACAAAGTGGGATACCTTAATTAAGGAGTGAACTCACAGGTGACCCAAGAAAGCATTGCTTAAAAAGAGCTGCAGATCAGCAATGCTTTTACTTAAGTCAAAATTGTTTTAAAAATTTTAACATTATTTCTATATCTTTTTCATATTCTATAAATTGGTATCTATTATTGATTGTAATTTCAACAATTACCAAGTTCCCAAAGAGATTGGGATAAGTAGCTATTTCATACATAATCATTATTTGACAATACAATGAGGTCTTAATCTTCAACCCACAAAATAGCAAATAACTGATACTTAACAAAGCTGCACAAAACTATCAACGCTAGAAACACAACAAAATTAGAATACAACATAAAGGATATTAGAATGGGATACCTTTAAGTCTCTTAACTGGAAAAAAATTTGCTCAAAAGGTACCTCTACAATAAGAACCCTAAACATATGGCAAAAGTCATTTGGTATAATAAAGACATATTCTGCAGTCCCTTACGTCGATTTCCGAAGACTCTACCTGCTTGGTTTCCTTGCGCTCCATCTTGCGCAACTTCTTGTAGTTTCCCTGTGCCTCCTTCGACTCTATTCCGTGTGGTTTGTAGTCCTGATCCTCCGGGTTTTCCTCCTCCTCATGGATTTTGATGTTCTGAAATGGATTCCATTATCAACTAGAGCTACTTTTTGAGAAAATATTTGTTAGCCTCTTATATCTGCAAGATAAAAACACAATTTTCTTTTCATGAATGCAAAGGCTGTAACTCAAGTTCATTGGGATAATCTTTTTATATTTCTAACTTGGGCATGCTATTATGGAAACAAACTGTCTACATTTCCATTAAGTTTGGTGAAGATGAGACATGATTTTTTTTCACAGAGTTAGTCATGGCTAAAATTTCCCATACATACATCTTTTTTTCATTCATAGGATGTACTCCTTAATAAGAAGCATTGGGGAGTCCATCTTTTCAAACTAGTCTCAAACTTAAAGTGGATAAGAAGTCTGTCTCGCTTCCCTTAACTTTTAGAGCCTGTGCAACCAATTAATTTCTCATGACAATTTTGCTGGAAATTAATCTTAAGCATAGTACCATGGCCACATTTTCATAAGAATTGCTTATGGTTGAAAAGGACATCTTTGAAAGAAAAAATGGACAGGCCCAAACCACTCAGGTTACTTTTTATCACTCCACTGGTTTAGGGGACTTAGCTCTGTACATCTTGTTAACCTCTATATACATTCATTTAACTGAATATGGTGGTCATTCATTTTAAGTGTCTCACTTTTAAGCTTTGGAAACAAATCTGCAAAATCTTGCCTATCTCTAATAGTTGTAGATGTAATTGCCTTTGATACAAGTATTTGTCTAGACCCCTAATGGAGGTATGAGAAATGAAACCCAATTTTCAATGAAGTTAACTGAAATAGCATCATTACTTACTGCTGCTTCCAACGATGCCCCAGTCTTGAAGAGGAAGAAAGGGTAGAGAACTCTCTCATAGTGACTCTTCAGCGTTCCACCAACCCCTTTACCTGCCTCGTAGCCCATCATGTGGGCGATTCTACTCCATCGTCTTTCAAGGGATATTTCCTCCATTCCCCCCTCCTTCTCCACAACCTAGGTACAGAGCAACACAATGTTTCAAGTTTGGCTTAATTGGTATCCATGGTTGATTCCATTTCAACATTAAATTTCTGTAAAAATTGCAAGATTTAACAAAAATAAAATTTTAATTTGGAGGTGCTTTTCACAGGCAAATTGCTTTCAAATCGTAAAAAAGCCCACTCAAATGAAACACAGTTAATCTTTAAATTTAGGCTGTTCCGGCAGAATGTAACATCAAACAGAGCATTCAAATAGCTGCATGGTGTTTTAACTTTTATAATAACATATATCAAATAACAAAAAGAATCAAGGTTCACTCACCTTATAAAGGTCATGAAGATCCAAAAGTTTCCGTTCAACATGTGGAATCTTAAGGCTGCTTCCTTGGAGCTCCCAGAACTTGGCTAGCTGGTCCAAAAAGTTGAGCTTAATGCGAGATTTGGCCTGAAAATGATGTTCAACAAGTTGTTCACAACACTATAACAAAAAAGTTTCATGCAACAATGTCTAGATAAATGGAATAACTAGTGATTTTAATATACAGCTGTATATGTTATATCTAAATTAAATGGAAATGGTAATTCAGGATCCTGATTTTTAGAATTGTCTCAATGGGGGCAACTTGAATGATAGATATGATGTCATTACATCTTGTGACTGATATTTTGTTGGCCAAACAGAACACGGTAGTAACATTACTTCTACTTGAATGAGTGCTTTGTGCAACATCTAAATAGGGTACTGGCATATAATTTCCTTGTTTCTACAGACACCCAAAAGGGCATGAATGAAGCATCATGGGTTTTGTGACATTGAAATGTAAACCAAACTAACAAAAAAAGTGTGAATCTAAAATACAAAAAAAAAGTAAAATTATCATCACAACTGTGTTTGTTTGTTAAAGAAAAAAATCATAACTTAACTTCAATTGATGGCCTGATGATGATAAAAAGAGTTCTCACATCAATTATAGCCCAAAATGGAATCCTACTTTAAAAGGGTAAGAAATTTGGATATAGAAAAGTGCGTTTTATGGACTTCGATTATACATTTGTATAACATAAAAAGGGTCCAATTCTAGACGGCAGCAGCTCCTTAACAATGTGACCCTTGATAAAAGCCCTGTAGACATTTACAACAATAAACAGATGAAAAGTGTTAAGAAAACAAAGTGAAATTTCAAACATTGACAGACCGTTTGTGTATTGGGATTAGGAAGGTTTTCTTTTTCACTTCACATTTCGACTTTTTTGAATTAATTATAAAATGATCTTTGAAGGTTTGATAAGGAAAAGGCATGACAAAATTTGATCTTGTATGTTATAACAAAGTTTTGCTGATCAAAATCATTTATGCCAAAGTTTCCTGTAGATAGACTGACTAAGGACAACTGCAAATATCCCTGCATCAGATATCATTTGACATTAGATATCATGAATTTAAAAACAACAAAAGAAGCAGTTTTTAATTTTGTCAGAATAATTTCCTAATTTCCTGATCAATCTCACACATTTTAATTAATAATTATAGTAAATTTATAGTAAAGGCATGAGGAAATCTTTGACAAGTTTCTCAAGGCTTTATGGTTAATGGTGGTTAATTGTTTGTGTTGTTTTTTAAACAGACACTTATCATAAATATGTCATATTTTTTGCCCTATGAGAAATGAAAGACGACTTAGAAAAACTTGCAAGTTTTCTTATCAGTGGATTTGATTGGAGTTTATACAACATTTTGTGTTTCATAATGCCATTGACTGGCTGTAAATACTTTGAATGGTCTGACATCAAGAACGATGGCTGAAATCTGGGTTGCAAAGATGAAGTATGACAGGTTCTAGCACACCATTTTTCAAATTGTTTTAAATCTTTCAAAGGGAAAGATGGTAGGCTCATACAGCCAAATATGTAAAATGTAAGCACATTTGTTGGGACTTCCTCATGAATGTATGCATTTGAAACGACTAACTAATGTATGTATTTGAAGGGAAGAACTTAAAAAATTGTTCTCTGGGAGTTATACATTAAAAATTTCATATTAACGGTCATTGTCACTTTCTTTACTTTAAGTTTTGGTTTATAATGTAAGTTAGCTTCCGCGCCCGTCAGAACTTGTATTGGATATATATACAATCTATAAATTTATAAATAAACATGGGTATAATTATTTCTCATGCACCTTACTACATCACATGAAAAGCGTGATTGAACGTTTCTGAAGACTCACACGACAAATAAAGAGTATTTAAAAGTACCACCTCTTATTCTAAGTTTAGATTGTTGTTTACAAAAAATATATGTTTAAACAGGTTGTTATATCTATAGTATGAATTTTCTGTATGGTTATCAACATGGTTGGAAAACTGTCAAAAATCTAGTCTTAAGTTACTTGAGAAAAGTTATTGTCATTTTAGCATTAGAAAACAATTCATTTTAAAAAGTTAGAATTCCAATCTAAGAGATAGCCCTTTTAAAGAAATCATAACACTGAATAAAGTAATTAATGTTTGCCCCACCATTAATGAAACATGAAGATTTGAAAATCAATATTGATGAGAGAATTAAGAAAGACTCAAGATGCAAGTCTTATCTATTTCTTGCAAACAACTACGTTACAAGTACAAAAAGCCAAAATAAAAAAAAAATGTGAAGCAATGTTATCCCTTTGAAAATATATGAGATTTCAAAATATGAAAAATCAGGCCTGTATATTTCCATCTAGACCAAGTGACACCAGTATGAGAAAAGAGTCTAAGACATTGAATCCTTTGTCTGAGTTCTGGTGTCAATAGCATCATCAATATGGCCACAACTCGGTCCACATCTCCAATACAGGGACTGAGTGGCAGCCATTTTGTTTTTGCATGATTAGACACAGTTTAATGTCCAGTTACTTTGACCTTGATAAATCTTACTAGATGATTATTTATATAAAAAATTAGTTTAAACAAGTTAAAAAAGCATCACAAAAAAAAGAAAAATGACAACTTATCAATTTCTCACTCATCTTTTATTCATTAATATTTGCGGTTATATAAATAAACATTATCTTGAAAAGTTAAATGTTGTTCAATAATTCTTGGGCAAAAATGCACAGAAATGTTGTGGCATGTGTTAATCTATCTCGAAAATAGAATATAAGGACATCTTGAGCACAAATTCAGAAGCAATTAAATAATGACTTACCTCTAATTCATTGAGACGCTGAACTCTCGGCACAAATCTAAAGCTATCCACATCTACAGCAAATGGGGGTTGCCAATCCTACAAGTTTAATGTGGCAAGATTTACTTATTCAATTCATATTAGAGGATGAACCACATGTTACAACTTACAACAAAAGCAATGAATGTGCACAATTTCTTGTATGCCATTAATCTATATATACAACTTGAGAAAAAATTTCTGTCAGTGTAGTTCTTCAATAAATCTTTCCTAAATAAATTGTTTCAAAAAGGGGATTTGGATGATGAACTAAAAAAAATCACATTAAGGGTTTTTCATCAATGATAATCAAAGCAATTTGTGTGCTTTTATCGAGAATTAGGAAGCAAGAATCCAAATTCCATTAAAAAAAATGTTTCCATTGCTAATACCTTCAGCAACATAAAATACAAATGGAAGGAGACAATTTGGTTTCTTATATAAGTTAAGCACTAAAGATTTCTTCCATTTCTTATTTCAAGATATATACAACGTCAGCAGACAAATTCAGTAAACAAATTATGCAAGCTTGTGGTACAACAGGCTTTAAATGAAAAACCAATTTTTGTTTTGTATAAATTATTGTAAAATTCTCTTCTTTGAATACCCAAATCTATAAGGAGATTTGAGAACCCTTAACATAATGAATAATGAATGAATTCAAATGCAAAAACAAAGAAGTATGTTTTAGTATGAATTAAGTCCAAAATAGTTGCCATATTTATGGATTTGTTTGCAATGAGTGTAATTTCACAAGAAAGTTATGTAATTCTTAATATAACATCTTCTTCTTTTTTGTAACAGAAATTCTTCAAAGAATTGCTTTTTATTTGAAAGAAATGAAAAATGACCTTTCAACAAAGGACATTTTAATGATAATGATATTTCCACTATAATTCTTAACTATACCATCTTCACTCAATTCATCAAATATAATTTGTATTTGGTCATAATCATATTTTCATCCTAAAATCTAAGCATAAACATATGCCAAAATGTGCATGATAATCATTTTTTATATTATTTTCAGTGGAAATCATTATTTGGGGCAGGGCAATTCAGGCTAGTTTGCAATAAGGGTAAGGTAAAACTGTCTGACTAGTTTCACTAAATTCACTAATTTATCAATTTTGATAAAGAATGAGCCAAATTGATACATTCATTTAACAGAAAACTTATTTGCACACAATATGGCATATGATTTATGTAATTCTGTCAAATAATGACTGAGTTATGGCCAATTTAGTGAAATATTTTCAGTCAGCTCTCAAGTTGATAATCAAAGCCAACAATGCGTCGCCATCTTTGGAAAAATAACATGCACGTACAGCTCCCGTTTTCACACCGTGCACATGTTCAATTCAAACTTTGGCATTAATTCCAAAACACATGAACTAAAAGAACACTAGCTGAATACAAATATAAGATTGTCATCGAACCTTTGGTGGTTTTATTTTGCAAATTCCATATTGTTCAGCTATAGGCTTTATTTTCGCTATGTAAGCCAATGCATCCGCAAATTCATCTTCTGTTGGCGTGAAAACCGGCGCTTCTTGGGGCGGAATAAAGTTCAAGTACGGATCTTCAACAGTGTCCGCCATTATAATTCACTGGAATCCTTAATTCTCACATTTAAACACACAAATCCATAGAAAATTATCCCAAAACACGATTTTTTTACAAAGACAAATCCTTGTGTCAGATGTGACCTAACAACACCCTCCCTGACAGGCGGAAGTTAGGGATCAAAGTAGTTCTTAAACTAAAACATAGCTACTGTCTGTTTTGATGAAATCGATATGCAAAATACAATAAACAATACGTGAGTTTAGACTTTTAAGATTGTTTTTTAATAAAATCACGTTAAATGATTCTCTAACGAAAAAATGAATAAATATGGCAAAACCGAATTTGTTAATACGCGTATTATTATGGAGAACGTGTTTTTATTGGCTTTCTAAATAAGGTTGACAACACGGACAAAACGTGTAAATAAACAAATTCTAAGTAATGGAAATAATTCCCATATGTAGTAGATCATTAATGAATACATGAAATACTTTGATGCTCATTATACAAAAGACGATTTTGTACTTTGTTGATATTGCCAATTAAAATTAACCCCTTAAATTCCCGAGGCAAAAGTGTTGTAACAGAAGAGTTTTAAGTTAGTGCAAACATTAGCTTAGTTTTAACTTGGTTCGTTATGAATGTTTTAGATAAATTTAGCAGGTGTTTTTGTTTATTTAAGTTTTAATGCTTTATATGATTATTTGCTTTATATAACTATTTCGGTTTTCACTGAATCTTTGGGGGGGGGGGGGTATCAATTAAAAAAATTAATTGATACCCCCAAAAAGAAAAAAGATTCGTAGAAAACCGAAATAATTATATAAAGCAAATAATTATTAAAGCATTAAAACTTAAATAAACAAAAACACCAGCTAATTTTACAGCAAATAGAGTTGGAGACGAACTAGAATAGTTGGTTCAGTGGTTAAGGTGGTTAAGGTGGTTGACTCAGAACTCGGGATCATTAAGCAGTAGACATATGGGCTAGGGTTGGTTGAACTTATCTACAAGACAAAGAAGCATTTAAAGTCAAGCACAGTAAATGGAGAAATTTTACTCAATCTCGAAACAAAGAGCTCTTGAAAATACAGACGAGTAATTAAGGAAGAAATGAAAAATGCATGAAAGTGAAAGTGTATGGTGGATATTTATGTTATTAACATAAAATAATGTTAATAACATAAAGTTCAAGTACGGATCTTCAACAGTGTCCGCCATTATAATTCACTTGAATCCTTAATTCTCACATTTAAACACACAAATCCATAGAAATATGGATTTGTGTGTTTAAATGTGAGAATTAAGGATTATAATAATGTCAAAAATATATTTTTGACATTATGAATAAGACAATAAGAGAACGATTTCAATTTCATTTCAAAAGATTGGACAATAACATGGTTTGGTGGTCTAAGTGAGGTTAATCATTCATTAGAAAAAAAGACAGCATCAATTAAACGTAAAGTTTAGTGACTAAAATAGATTATTGTTATACACAATTGAATGGCGAAATAATATTTAAAAAAGGACCTCATATTTTCTCAAAGCATCTTGGTTTCTATAACTTTATTCTGCACATGGACCACTTCATATCTAAAAAAAGCTGTGCAATTAAAAGACCAATCTCTGTTTAAAGATACATTCATCTTTTGTGACCTGTTAGCCTAAACCGCCAAAACGAGAGGTCTGTTGTAAACGTGAATCAATGTGAAATTAATTACGTGTAGTTCTATATTGCTTGCATTGATCTTGGAAATTAATTAAATGTGATAGAAGAGACTGTCTTTTACCTTTTCCCCAAGTCTGGACCAAGATATTCTTTCAGTAACGACACACCTTCCTCGTTTATATTTAAGTACTGCAGACATATAGCAGCAGATTCCATTGCTACAGAAATAGCCGATCGTTGTTGTATCAGGAATAGGAGAGGACATACATCGTTCCTATGTGGAACGCTAGAAGTAACATAGCTCTAGATGTGCATGGCTGTCTATAAATTTACATTCTCGTTTCTTTGAGCAATGAAGTTATGTAACAACACACCAGTCATCATTTTATTTGGAAAACATATCCGTATTTGTAGAGGCTTAAAGGCAAGATTTATGTGTACAAGATCAACCATTCTGTTTAGCGGAATAACCAATGGTCTCTATATATATCTATGGTCTGAAACTGGCTTTCCAATGGCATTGCGCGATCACCAATACCATCATGTGGGCGGGGGGTGTAGCCATGATTTCATTTTTCTAATGTTCCACCCGTGTATTTTAGTCATAGTGCCTATCGTTGAAACTGCGATGAACATGAAGACCAAAGACAAAGAATGGCTTGACGCTTAATGGTCCTGGTACAAAATGAGATCAGAGAAACATGCTAGAATTGTAGAGCGTCGGGTTCTTGTAACCCATCAGGAGAGGTGGAAATTTCCGGGACTTACCCACAAACCGGCGCGATGACTGGTTAAGTATCCACGAAGCAGTCATCGAGACTGGCTTTCAACAAGCTTTAAGCTTCCTTTGAATTCAATCGATGTAAAACAAATATGGTGAATAGAATTCACTCGGTATTGCTCATATCTACTCGCCTGATTTGAAACGGAGTTTCCATGGGATCGAGGCACCTGCTATAGTTTCTGCCCCGGTCCAAATGAAGGTTCGTGCAAAACTGTCAAAAGTTCATCTTCGTTTGCGAAGTCAATATTTTACTTTATTCATTGGAATATGCTGTCGAAGATCGATGTTGCCCCAGATTTAGCCTTATATCGGGTACCATCTCTTTGATGCAGTAATGCCAAATCGCATGTCTACCACTTACGGGTCTAGACTTAGTATGTTGACTCCAGTCTCGAGGATAATCATAACCAGCGCTTTAAAGTGATACTCCCCGTATATCTTTAGAACATTGCTGTAACCACATTTCCATTGGTGAAAACTGATTAATCTTGAAATTTAGGATTTGGTATGACTGTCTTGACACTTGTTAGCTCCAGAATGCTGTTTTGCATCCATTCTAGTGCTGCCAAATCCGAACCATCACACTAACATAATATTCTTGACCAAGATTTATTGCTTTTACACTAGGCTTACATATGCATGGGTGTATTACTTGATCATGTCGGCATGAAGTTTGTGTTACATTCTGTACGTGTTGTATAGATCTCGTCTAGTTCGACGGGCTCTTCGACATTCTTGCTAGCTTGCTTTAATGTCTCATTTCAGCGTTCGCACAGGTTAATGGGTGATGGGATTAATTAACGTATTTACATGAACATACGTGTTGGCCTATAGATGCTACTTATTAAATGCCTAGTGACATCAAATTGGTTGGTTTTGTTTGCTCGGGTGTATGTTAAGCCCATTCTGAGGTGCTTGCGTGTACTAATAATTTTAATAATGATAAAAATAGAAATCGTATTTTTCGCCCATTTTCCATGGTTACAGATTTATTCCACTAAAATACACATTATTCTTCACCAATAATAGTCTAGTGCAGGGAATGGACAATTTTGAGGAATCACCAATTTTGAGTATCTCGAATACAGCGCAATTGTTCTGGCTTTTGGTTCATCAGATTATGAACACAGGGAAAATCGACGTGATGAAATATTTTTTCGCCACTATGTAATAGTCATGTATACATTAAAATCATTTGGCTTTTGTAAGTAGTGAACTCACTAATCTTGTTTGAATCTTATAATCTGGCCCAAAATGAAACCCGAAACATTCCACTTTGTTCAACTCTTGTAAACAACTGAAAATTTCATTTAAATAAATCATTTTCAATGAGAGGTTTTTATCAAGACCTTTAGCCCACAGAAAGCCCACAGCGACAAAAAGTGCGACAACTCGACCATTGACTCAAAAAACCGTGCGAGACATTTGTGATAAGACTGCTTTAGAAATACATTTATCAACGCTTTTCCGTTGTCATTGCGGAAAATTTAAAATGGCGTCTGCAAGGTAAAATTTAAACGACCGAACTCGTTTTGCCACGATTTCTTCACGACTATTCGATTGATTTGATGCAAAATGAAATATTGAATGTGAACTGATGCAAATAAGCAATCGCTATTTTCTTCTTGTGAAAAAAAAGACAGTATTTGAAAATTGACATCATGCATGTTCCAACTTGTTTGGACTGGTGAAGTATTCGGATGGAACGAAGAAGCGGATAACAATTTTCGGTTAAATAAAGTTATTGATTCATCGCTTCTTCGTCAGTGTTTTGTCTGCGGAACCCTAAATGCTACCGGTACATTAATTATGAATCTGCATAGATGACTACATATGTGCAATGATGTACGAAATGATACTCGGTATGTAATGAATAGCAATTAATTTCAAATGGGATCTTTGCGCTATTTGCAAATATTCATGCCCTTACCTAATTCTGTAATGATTAACACATTTGGAAGATATTTTTCTTGGTTTTTGTAGAAAAATAATGAACGTGAACGATACTCATAAAAGCAAGCTTTGGAATGATTCATCGTGTTGTTTATTTGAAACCATTGAGACAAACAGAGGAATGTTAGATATATATATATATATGTTCTCCTTTTGCCCCAAAAATTCCTTTAATCTTCAGCACCTTGGGCCTTAAAAAAGTGTTTATCAGCAAAGCAGATTAGCAATTATCTATCTTGTATAGCGTAAACAATCATCTTTAGAATTGTTTTAGCCATTAACTTGTTTGTTTTTCAGCCCTGGTCACAATAGTGCTAAAACAAGTCCACTAAGCTCTCCCAGACGAAGTAAAAGAGAAGACATGAATGAGACAAGAAAGACGGAGAAATCTGGGAAAAAGTCTGATAAAAATGAACTTCCAAATATAAATGAAAGGCTAGGTATGGAGATTTTACTAATAATCTAATTAGTTCTATTGGGATAGGTCTAGGCTTAAGTAAATCCTTTTGCAAAATTGAAGGCCTCAAACGAGATCCTACAATAAGTCCTAAATGTGTTGCATTTTCAATATGAATACTTGAAACGAACTAATTTTCCTTTTATAGTTCTTCAGGTGTCATCTTTCAGAAAGCGCATGTATAATGGTCTGTCATAATTTTGTAATTCCCAGTGAAGTTTGGTGAGGTAACCAAATATGTCCAAAATGATGTCCAAAACATTTGTAAGGTGGCATTTATAAACAGTTAATTGCAGGAGTGAAGAGTTTGTGTAGTCTAACTTAACACTTTCTGGTTTTTATAAACCATTTTTCAATCTGTCTCTGGATACATAACCAGTACAAATGATTTAGTTAAGTCATGATATATTTTCTTCAAGGCTACCTGCGTCCCTCCAGGGAATTGCTGGAATACTACCGTAAGAAGATAGCAGAATATGATGATGAACATGAAGGGGTAGTGTCCAAGTTGGAGGAATACAAAGTAACTTATGAAGAACAGGTTAGTCAATACTTAATGGATTTTCTAAGTTATGATGGATTAAAATCACAGTCTAATTATACATTGGGTCAAACTGCTGTCATGTGTGTCGATCCCAATTGGTACTTTAGGAGATAATTAACTGAAGAATTGAGGGAGGACATATATAAACATACTAGAAAAGTAATTCACTTGAATGGTAATCTGATACATTGCTTTCCTTTGCTACTGCCATTACATATGTTGTAATGATGCCAGTCAATGGCTAGTAGCTTAAACATGAAATTTCTAATGTTGAAAGGAAAGGTTGACTTTTAAACTTGTTGTTTTAAATTTAATATGGTTCTTCACTTTCAAAAGTGAATGATGAAAACATAACTGTAAAGATAGCATTTGATGGTTCAACATCAGCGAATGTTTTCAAAATATTTAGAGCCATGGATAAGATACTTGTCATAAAAGCAAATTCTATGTATACTTCCACATGTCTGCATATATCTTTAAATATTACATAGGGAAGTGATGTTTATATCGGATATGGTTTTTTTGGTTTAGTCAAGATATCTTTTTATCAATTTTACCATTTAGTTTGAGAGTATTTGATGCTCATGAAATCATATTGCCATATCTAGGTGCACAGTATTTACCTTTTTTTGGTAACACACATAATCATTTTCACTACCCTCTCTGATCATTAACTGTTGAAGTTGTTATTGTTATATTATTTATATTGAATTATATTTAATGTATGTGGTTTGTTAGGCACATTACCTTTTTTCCTGATTCAAATTGTCTATCAGTCACATTTGTGTCAGTATGTTAGAAAAGGGCATTGCAGTATTCAACTTAACTTTCTTTACATTACAGCATAAGGTACAATGGGAAATGCGGCAGAGGGAGGAAGAGATTGTGGAATTACAGAAGGCACTCAGTGATATGCAGGTCTATCTGTTTCAAGAGAGAGAGCATGTCCTGCGATTGTATGCTGAGAATGACAGATTAAAGGTATGAATACATTGCCATACATTGCCAACACTTTGTATCTATTTGTTTTGACTATTGTTTCTTTGAAAGCAATCTTAGATCAGACTGTGTAAACGTTTTTTCAAGATGAAAATGCTATAAGGAGTCTATAGACATTTACACGTCTTTATCTCATTCAATTCAAATACAATTCTTTTTCAGTCTCTCAACCTGGTTTGTTCATGCTTTTTTTTTTTATAGATTTACTTTTAGCCTGTCTTCTGTAGAAATTATCAGAAACCACTGTGATATAATGATGAGTCGCTTCTAGTGAGAAATTTATCCTTTAGTTAAAGTTAAGAAAAATGATTTATTTTTATGATATTTAATGTAGTCTGCTGTTGCTTCTAGTTTTAACCTGTCACAATTGCCAAAATGGATCAATTACATAGGAGTAGTAATTAAGATTGATCTTCTAAGCATGCATCTAATTTTTTTTTGAAGTGAACGACACTGGTTGACATGTACAAAGTTAATGGTTTTAAACTAGATGCTTGTGTTAAACCTTTTACATGGTTAGAGTGTTAACAGCCATTCTTTATATAATGATTATGATAATAATGATAAGTAGGACATTGCAAAATAACTAAAATAAATGATGATGTGATATGATTCTTTGAATCTCAATAAATCAGCCTTTAATATTTCAATGTTTAAAGACATCTCTAAGCTTTGATACATTGGCCATTGCAAAATAATTACACAGGTGAATAGGTATTTTAAAACACAAGGATCGATGATTAAAAAAAACAAAAACTTTCAACTCATCCATTTATTTATGTTTTCAGATCCGTGAGTTAGAGGACAAGAAGAAGATCCAACAGTTGCTAGCATTAAGTGGTTCACCAGACAGCGAGATCACATACTTCCATAAGGAGCCCCCAGCTAAGGCGGTGGTGGAACAGGTGGCTCCAAAACGACCACAGAGTGCTACATTGTCAACAAAAAGTGAGTTTGTCTGGGGTTTAGTACTGTATTGAGGGAAGAACAGAAAACTGGCCTACCTCAAAAATGAGTTTTGACAGTTTTCCGTTATCAGGGCCTTTCTTGCTTGAATTGGGAAGGTGCCTAGGACTTTAAGTGTTTGGAAAATGTATTGCTGAAATTGCTGAGATGGGAACCAAAAAGCTGGTGTAATCTTGAATTTTTGGGAAAACTGCATGATTTTAAAAAAAATCCAATTAGGAAGGCACCTTTTATAAAAACCTGTTATATAGTGAGGGAAGGCTCTGGTTAAACCTTTGTTATATTGTTTCATGCACTGGATCAAATTACCGCATTTTTTTTTCTGGATCTGTTTTTTCCCAGAATGCCATGGAGGTTATGTTTTGTGTGATGAACCCACAAAGTTCTTTGCATATTTGAACATGATATCACTATGCCACCATGATGATACCTACAAATTACATTTGCTGTTGACACCAATTCATAAACAGTAAGGGGTCCTGGGTTGCCCAGTGGTTAAGGTATAGGACTTGTGATATCGTAATCTTGAGGTCAATCCTCACCATTGCCACTGGCAAGATACTGCAGAGCCCAGCCTTAGTATTAGCAAAATCCAGCAAAACTGTAAAATAATTAAAATACTGCTGATATACTGTTAAACCCCTTTATAAACAGATGAATAAAAATACAAATATTTTTGTTTTAAAAGCATTTTATTTTTCAAATTTTCTCATCTGTGAACAAGCAGCTTTGATAAGTTCATGTGTCTACACATGACAATATTTTAACACTTTAGGTCTTCTACAGGATTTTTTTCAGGCACTGAGGGTGAAAGGGGGTGCAACACAGGTAGGAGTACCTTTTTCCCCTGTAAATTTATTACATAGCAACTGTTATATATGTTCTTTCATTACAGCTTCTAAGAAACAGCAGCAACAATCAGCTGCCAAACAGTCCATAGCGTTGAACGAGGCCCAGAAATACCAGCATGACAACCAAGCCCTTTCCTTGCAAGTTGAATCTCTACAGGCCCAGATTCAAGATCAGGCCAAGCTGGCAAAAGAACAGGTGCTGTAATTATCTTTTCACAAATGATGTGTTTAATTACTGTCCAGTTAAGGTGCTTAACTCGTTACCCAATATTTGAAGTAAAAACCTGTCCAATTTGGTAAACAGTTAAAGCATTTGGATTTTCTTTTTTGAATGCCCTGGTCAAAATTAACATTATGGTGAGTCCTTTTGGTAACTAGTTTTCTAAATATACTATCACTGTGGTAGTGCTGTTGAAAAGAAGTAAATAATTTAACCCTTAGAATGCTGTATAATTTGCTGCTTCTCAAAACCTTAAATATCTGCTTAATTATGATGAGGAAAGATACTCAGAGTAGCTAACAGGTTATATCACAGGCCAGTCGCCAAGCAAATTGGCGACTGGCCTGGATCTAACCTGTTTGCATAAACATGTGAAGTCGGTTCCAGCACTATAAGGGGTAGTCATGTACACTTTATCCAATCTGGTACTTCCCTGTTGACACATAGGTCCAAGCATTGATTGAAGACAGGCGTGTTAAAGATGAGGAGATGGAAACCAGGCGCCAGAGGGATGAAGCCAAGATTCAGACGCTCACTGATAAGTAAGTGGAAAAAACCCTCACTAACCAAAAGATATACAAAGAGATGGCCTCTTAACAAATGGGATGGCAAGAAGAGGTCTCTCTTAAACGATAAAAAAGCTGAAAGTGTCTTTCTAACCAATAATTTGGCAGAAAAAAGTCTCTGTATTCCATTAATTCCTGTAACATGTTCTGTTGAAAAAGCTTGAAAACTTTGCATATGCCATTGGGATCCTATTATAATAAATTGATACCATTGAAAACTTGAACATGCTTTCCTTATAATATACTGTATTACTTTTTAGTTTTGACAACAGTCATTTGGTAGGTAATTAGCCACAGAACATGACTGTGGACTTTTTGGCTAGCATCATTGGAAAAGCAAGATCATTTCTGTCCATGAATATTGATTGTGAGTACTGATGATATGTCAAGGAAGCATTATCCAGAGTGTTTGAATAAGTGGTATATATTTGTTGAATAATCCGTACAAACTTAAGTTGTTTTAATCAGAGCTAGATTTTTTATTTTATTAGTTTAATAATATTTTATTTGATTCATTCTACATGCTTTACAAACCATCTTTACAACAAAGAGGTAAACATGTATTTAAAGAAGACGTGAAAACACAAAAAATAATTATAATTGGATTGGGCCACAAGTTATAACAATGTTAGCGACTGGCCCTCTCCTATTTTGTAACTTAACTATATTTCTACCTTTTTTAATTTTATTCTGTTGCAGATTGCATAAAACACATTTTTATATGAAAGTTTTTTGTTAAATTAGAACTAGATTTCGATTTAATTCTTTTTCAGATTGCATAAAACACAGGACCTTTTATACGAAAGTACAAAAGATTTTCTTGAGCTGCGATACCAGGGTCGAGGAAATGAGCGTCAATGGATGGCAGAAAAGGACAAGCTTTTGCGTGACATGGACCAAGTCAAAACGCAACTCAATGTGAACACCAAGGATAATGGCTTGAATTCGTCCAGCATGTACGACAGTCGTTCCCAGTATATTGAAGAACTTAAAGTAAGTGCCTGATAGGATACATTGCTACAAATTCTTTTTAGCTCACCTGAGCACGTAGTGCTCAAGGTGAGCTTTTGTGATACCGAGATGTCCGTCGTCCGTGCGTCCGTGCGTGTGTCAACAATTGCTTGTGAACACTCTAGAGGCTACATTTATGATCCAATTTTTATCAAAATTGGTCAGAATGATTGTCTCAATAAAATCTTGGCCAAGTTCGAAATTGGGTCATGTGGGGTCAAAAACTAGGTCACTAGGTCAAATAATTTAAAAAGTTTGTGAACACTCTAGAGGCCACATTTTTGGTCCAATTTTGATGAAAGTTGGTCAGAATGATTGTCTCAATAAAATCTTGGCCAAGTTCGAAACTGGGTCATTTGGGGTCAAAAACTAGGTCACTAGGTCAAATAATTTAAGAAGTTTGTGAACACTCTAGAGGCCACATTTATGGTCCAATTTTGATGAAAGTTGGTCAGAATGATTGTCTCAATAAAATCTTGGCCAAGTTCGAAACTGGGTCATGTGGGGTCAATAACTAGGTCACTAGGTCAAATAATTTAAAAAGCTTGTGAACACTCTAGAGACCACAATTATGGTCCAATTTTTATCAAAATTGGTCAGAATGATTGTCTCAATAAAATCTTGGCCAAGTTCGAAACTGGGTCATGTGGGGTCAAAAACTAGGTCACTAGGTCAAATAATTTAAAAAGTTTGTGAACACTCTAGAGGCCACATTTATGTTCCAATTTTGATGAAAGTTCATCAGAATGATGGTCTTAATGAAATCTTGGCCAAGTTTGAAACTGGTTCACGTGGGGTCAAAAACTAGGTCACTAGGTCAAATAATTTAAAAAGCTTGTGAACACTCTAGAGGCCACATTTATGGTCCAATTTTGATGAAAGTTGGTCAGAATGATTGTCTCAATAAAAATGTTGGCCAAGTTTGAAACTGGGTCATGTGGGGTCAATAACTAGGTCACTAGGTCATATAATTTAAAAAGCTTGTGAACACTCTAGAGACCACAATTATGGTCCAATTTTTATCAAAGTTGGTCAGAATGATTGTCTCAATGAAATCTTGGCCAAGTTCAAGACTCGGTCATGTGGGGTAAAAAACTAGGTCACTAGGTCAAATAATTTAAAAAGCTTGTGAACACTCTAGAGGCCACATTTATGGTCCAATTTTGATGAAAGTTGGTCAGAATGATTGTCTCAATAAAAATGTTGGCCAAGTTTGAAACTGGGTCATGTGGGGTCAATAACTAGGTCACTAGGTCATATAATTTAAAAAGCTTGTGAACACTCTAGAGACCACAATTATGGTCCAATTTTTATCAAAGTTGGTCAGAATGATTGTCTCAATGAAATCTTGGCCAAGTTCAAGACTCGGTCATGTGGGGTAAAAAACTAGGTCACTAGGTCAAATAATTTAAAAAGCTTGTGAACACTCTAGAGGCCACATTTATGGTCCAAATTTGATGAAAGTTGGTCAGAATGATTGTCTCAATTGAAATCTTGGCCAAGTTTGAAACCGGGTCATGTGAGGTCAAAAACTAGGTCACTAGGTCAAATATTTGAAAAACCTTGTGAACACTCTAGCAGCTATATTTATGGTCCAATTTTGATGAAAGTTGGTCAGAAGGATTGCCAAAATGAAATCTTGGCCATGTTTGAAAGTGGGTCATGTGGGGTCAAAAACTAGGTCACTAGGTCAAATAATTTAAAAAGCTTGTGAACACTCTAGAGGCCACATTTATGGTCCAATTTTGATGAAAGTTGGCCAGAATGATTGGATTATTTACCATAAGCTTGACTGTCTTAAAATTTTCCAAATTTATTTACTGTTGAAAACCAATAAACGACTTTGAGATACATTTTCCAATTGTTATTATTTTAATTTGCCCAACCAATTGTTACTGTCCCTGCTTTCACAAACCTAAATTTCCTTCATCTTAATTCTCTTTGTCTTGGTGAACATTAACTCAAGAAGACAAATACAATACACATAAAAAAATGTTAACAAGCAAGAGCATTGGCTTAGAGTATTCAATGCAATTAGCACTTAGAAGAGTTTGAAACATACCAACCACTCTGTCTTAAATATACCTCTTTTTCAAACAGAACTCAGGTGAGCGATAAAGGGCCATTATGGCCCTCTTGTTTACATTTTGATTTTACAAAATACAACCATTCATCAATGAATGTGTTGTAGCAAAACATTTCAGAATTTTTTGTCAGCTATAAATTCAAGACCGTGACTATAAATTGGACAAAATGAGTTATTGCTTCTCCTTATGCCTAAGTGCTTATTTGTTTTGTTTTTTTTTTTCTCTAAATTTTCTAGGACTGACTTGTCAATGTCAAGGGGTAAATGAGTTTTTTTTTGAAAGTCATAAGTAAATTTAAAGGAAGGGTAAATGAGCTTATACAAAGGGTAGGTGGAGGCAAACTAAGGATAATGACCTTGGCTGTTGAAACCCCATCATTCATTGAGCCAAAATATGATTATGTTGGATCCTAAGGGGACTTTCCCGGCTGAGTGGTTACATATAGAATTTGAAATCTCATGCCCCGCGCAATCCTGAAGAGTGTAATTTGTACATGTATATTACAGTCCCTGGAGTACCAACTGCAGCAGTCCCAGAAACTGTCAGAAATGTACCGAGAACAAGTTATACAGTTGGAGGATAACCTGTCTAGAATACGGGAGGAAGGAGATGTTACCAGAGAAATATTTAAGGTATGGAGATAGTTAACTTTTATACTTGATATATATTATATGTGATTGAAGGTTATGTGATGGGAGAAATAGCTAAGGTTTGGTGATGATTATTCCCACTTTTTGTAAAAGTTTATGAAGGAAAGTTGTGTTGACTTTCGACGTTTTGAATATTTGGTGATAATTTTCAAACTAAATGAAAGGAGAAGAGATGTGATTCAGAAGATATTAAATGTTTCACTTTGATTTTCATTTTACTTTAATGATAACTATATGAAAGAAAAGTGAAGTGACCTAAGAGTTATTTGAAAAAAAATAACCAATTGCTTGAGAAGACTGTTGGCTTATACAAATATGAGAATTTTTGCATCTAAAATCCTTTCATATTCTATAATGTATTTGACATGTAGATATCAAATCTTTCATTTTGGATTACCATGGATGTTTTTGATATGTAAAGTTACATAAAATCACTAATTGGGTTTTAAGGATCGCGGAGACAAGATGAGTCAGCGTCTAAAACTGATGAATCAGCGATATCAAGACCTTGAAAGGAGACGCAATCTGGAAGTGGAGGGATTCAAAACAGACATAAAGAATCTCCGGACACGACTGAAAGAAGTGGAGAGACAGTTGTACAAGGTTGGTAATATTTGTACAGAGGCCATTTTAAGGGGGATAATTTCTTGGCCATCCTCATTGTTTTAACCTGTCAGAGTTACAACCCTTGATTTTTGAAAAATAGACATTTTATCCTACAGTTGTTGATGGAAGACATGCACTTTTCTTTCAAAACCAACTCTTTTTTTCTCCTCTAGACATTTTTTGTTGGTCGTCATAATTGCCTAATAGAAAAGGAAAAAAATGCCAAAACATTTTTTATACAGGTACTTTATCGAAACATTCATTTTTGTTTAAAGTAAATATCATCACAATGTTTCAAATAACTTTAACTTCAAGCGTGCCTTAAGATACCCTGTGTGTTGGAAGGTTGTTCTTTTTGAAATAGGTCCTTGTAAATCCTCGTAATGACATGGCAAATAACAGTAGAAGACTGAAAGAACCAGAAAGTCAGATATATATGATGGTGGAAGTTCTAGTAATCATGCTTTCATCTGCTTAGTACATGTAAAAGGGAATCAGTTTGTTTCACATCTGATGTATGATATCTTTTGACATAACCTTGTTGTTTTGAAATGATGTATAACTATCTTTTCCTGACATTTTGTATTGTGTTAAGATTGAAAGATGAAATAACAATTTTGTTACATGATAACATTTATAACCCAAAAGAAAGAACTTGTATCATAAATACAATACATAACACCCAGCCCTCCAGCCCTATGGTTATATAAGTCACTTCTAAACAAATTTGGTTGAATTGTATTTCAAGGGAGACAATCATGCTGCAAACTTAAATCTCATATGTACCGAAATACCATCTGGTAATTCACACTTATACATAAGTGTGATAACAATTGACTGAGTCATTGTGAAGGTAGTTTACCATGCAGTCAATTTGGTCAATCAAATGAGTGACAGAGTGGGTATGCAAGACAGGAGCCAAGTGTGCGAGTTAATCCACAAACAAATCAACCACTCTTTTGTGTTACAGGTGACTATTGGCTTCTCAGAGGACATGGACACCAAGAGACCGGCCGACTTAGACATGCAGATACTGAGAAATATTCGCGCAACCTCAGGGCGATCAAAGAAAATGGTGGGAGACCTGAAAAACCTCAAGTCAAAGATTTACAGCATTGAGAATGATTTGAAACATTTGTGATTGTCTGTTTTGGAAACCGCTGTTGTAAACTTGTAAGTGTTAGAGAATTGAAACAGGGCAGGAGTGGTGAATGGGATTTTAATTTATTTTGTCTATAAATTCTCTGTCTTATTTTTTTCACTTGTAGTAATGTGGTTGGTTATATCATAGACTTCAGTGAAAATTCACTAGTCCATTAAAGCCTTTAGACAAGCCAGAAGATATTAACAATTGATTTTGTACACTTTTTCCAATCTGCCACTTCCCTGTTAACACATAGGTCCAGGCAGGACTGTCCCCCTTTAATTCATGTCTCCTGGCTGATTTAATGTTATTGAATAAGCCTTGCAGAAACATCATTTTCCAGTTTATTCTGATATATGTATCTATCTAGTACCGTTTCATTGGCTGCATTTGCCCTTTGCCATATATGGAATAAAAGTTTTAGTCTAAATTGATAGTGTTAGCTTACCATTATGTTTAAGTAGGACATTTTTTTTATATAAAAAAAAGAAATCATGATAAAAGAAAGAATTGCTTGGCACAAGCAGTTCTTTCTTTTATCATGATTCCTTTTTAACATTTGTGATAGGTTTCTGCATTTGTTTACCTGTAAATAGTAAGAAGATGAATTAGTAGATGTCATTTCTCTTTAGCCATTGTAATTCTCTCTGGTTCAAGTAAAAATTGTGATAAACTGTAGTCTTTATATTTTCATTTTTTAGAAAAAAAGTCTAAATAAAGTATCATTTAAATATTAAAACTTTTGTTTTTTTGTTTGATATACAATTAAAAGTAGCTATTTAAAGTATATTTAATTCAGGGAGCCCCAATTTATCTAAGTATGTACAGTTTATATACGGTAGATATAAACGATTATGTCAAACATGAACACTTACTATAGTATTGCACTGAACCCTCAGATTGTCAGATTTCCAATGTCGGTGATTGATGGAATTGGTTACTTACTGTAGAGATTACGTTGTATTTACGGCCTGATAGTTCAAGCTGAAGGAAAGAGCAGGGGTATTAGTAGTTTGTATCCAGGAAATACAGAGGTGTTAAAATGTACCATGATGAAACTAAAAGATTGTTAAAAACAGCTATAAACCAGGAGCAGAAAACCTTGTCACTTTTTCCACATTTATTGTTTAATGGCTGCTGTTTCTATTATGCTGTTATTAATAATTAATGGGGATGGTAAAATGTACCGTGTAACCCAGTACTCTATTGCTGGGCCATTTATTAGTTACCAAATCTAGTGTTGGACTGCTCCGTCTTAATCCTTAGAACGCTGAGTAATCTTCTAAAATAGTTTTTGTTATCTGCTTGCCGAAGCCTTAGATATCTGCTTAGTTTTAATGAGCAAAGAATCTCAGCGTAGCAAACGGGTTGGATCACAGGCCAGCAGCCAATTTACTTGGCAGCTGGCCTGGATCCAACCTTTTTGCATAAGTTTGAAGTCTGTACCAGCATTTTAAGGTTTAAATTACGACATACAAGTATAAATATGTCGGTATCTTAATCAAACAGATACTTGGGTTTTAATTAATCTAATTAATTTAAAATATCCTGTTGTTCAATCAACATATAAGTAAGCAAAAGTGATGTAAATGGAACAACTGTCACAAAAGTGCTTAACCTTTATAGCGTACGAACTGACTTCATGCTTATGCAAACAGGTTGGGTCCAGAACAGCGGCCTAATTATTAACAATTTAACTATCCTTATACAATTGAAATGAATATTTTTGTGAGTATGAAACTGTTTAGAAATACCAACTTCAAGTCATTTGAGCCAGTTAACCCTTTCCGAAACAACGACATTTGACCTCTTTTTTGCAGAAGACTTTAGAAAACATTGTGGGAAAAGGAGAAATTGCTCTTAATAAGCAATTTTTCATTTTCCCACATTGTTTTCTGCCCTATCAGAAGACTAATTTCCAATTTCATCACATTTTGAAATGCCGTCTGCAAACTCTTTAAATTTGGGACAGTCAAATTTTGTTAAATGGGTAAAGGGTCGTCGATTTGAACTTATGAGGTTATTGATTTGAATCTTTGGATCATTGAACAATGAAGAAAATAAATTGGTTCATTAATGATTCAAAGCCCTTGTAGAGCACAGACACCGAGCAATACAGTACCCAAACAAAACAAAGAATTCTGAAGTCCTCGACCAAAATTGATCGTTTTTAGTTCATTAAGGTGTTTATACAGGGAATTGACATGTACTTGTCAAAAGCGTGACATCGTTTTCGAGATCAACTGCATATGAACTACATAATAGGGTAAATTGATGCTTCCTGAATTAGTTATGTGTTCAGTAGCTACTTTTAATTTTATGTCAAACAACAATACAAAACCTTTTTTGTTTCAATTACATTTTTATTTTGACTTTCAAATTCTCCCTTCTCTTAACAAAAACCTTAAACATAGCAAAATAACGAACAACAGCATTGTGGTTTCAAAAATGGTGGCTATCACAAAAGACAAATCTCTATTATTATCTTTTTTTATTAACTGTAAAGCATGTGTATATTATCAAACATTTCTTTTTGTATAACTCTGACATTTGTGTATGTCTTTAAAACCTGTTGAATGTATTGATCATGTTTGTTTGAAACCTCTTGCAGAAGTATGCAGTTTGTAGCAATAGATGCCGTATGTAGGTCATAGATATACATTCTAAATGTGTGTCTATATTATGTGCATAACCCATTACCAAACAAAAACACATTCAACCAGTTTGTTGCAGACGACTCCGGAAAAGATGTTCTCCTTTTCCCACAATGATTTCTGCCCCATCAGATTATTTTTCAATTTCATTACATTTTTAAATGTCGTCTGCAAACTCTTCCAATTTGGGACTGTCGAAAATTTTGCGTTTGGTAAAGGGTCAATGCATCATTAGATTATGCTTCACTATGACCCTACTGCTTCAGAAGAATTCAACATCCACTCCTACAAACCAATTCGTCCTTTTGAAACAATGGTTTCTACCAATTCAATAAAAAGATGAAATTTTATGTGATGTTTATATGTCTGATTGGGCATTTGAGTTGTACCAGTCACAAATCCAACATATCGTCCTCATTTAACAGACGCCCTGCTATCTCTGGATATTTAAACTGGGACACATATTCGCAAATGGACAGCTTTGTTTAAAACAAGCATTTTCCTTCATTTGCCAACATGTGTGTTATCTTCGGATATTTTATAACAAGTTGGTGCTTCATTCCACGGGAAGTCAAAAAGAAAGTATCACCAGATGACAATTATAAGGTACATGGCATTGTGTAGAAAAAAAGAATACAAGAGAAACTTGTAATGCAACATGGTGATGAAAGTTTAAACTGCTGTCTACGAACAACTTCACTCTAGTGATTAATGCTGAAGGTTGATTTACAAAGAGAAGTAATAGGAGGAATGGTTTAGAGTCTATAATTGCCAATTATTCAAACTGCAGAAAGGGTCATTGCCTCCTTAAAGTGCAGAACTTTTAATCATATGTTCCCTCTCTAGTGGCTGATTTAGGGAATGCCGATGGTTCTATCAGGCTAATTACTCTTATTTCAATATTAGGCGAAGCAATATTACAAAGTAACACATCATTGGTAACGTCTCTCCGAGACGGTTCCAATGACGTGTCACATGGCAATATTGTACTTTCATTAAAGATAATCCATGTGTATCAATTATGACTTACGCAAATTGTTTCCTTAAGTTGTTTAGTAAAACGATACCCAGAAGTTTTAATCGCATGCCCCCTCTCTGGTGGCTAACTTAGGGAATGTCGATTGTTCTATCAGGTTTGTTCGTCCCTTATTGGCCGTTAAGCTTGGGGTCTTTCTGCATCATTTTGAGCAAGACATTGCGACATAGCTGAAATAACAACATATCTGAAATAACAACAAAGCTGAAATAACAACATAGCAGAAATAACAATATAGCAGAAATAACAACAAAGCTGAAAAACCAACAAAGCTAAAATAACGTGAAGCGATATTAAACCCAAATGCATGCAGATAAATAAGTAAATAAACAGTTGATAGATGCAGATGTAAATTCACTTCTCATTCATCATGTGATGATCTATTGGTGGGTTTTTGTTATTATGAGTCGTAATCTATTTATTAAAACATGAAAATGTACATTATACTTGTGGTATTCTTCCTACTCCATCATGGATTGGCTGTGTTCGAGCGTCACGACGTTTGAACCCTTTCCCAAACAATAACGACATTTGACCACTTTGTTGCAGGCGACTTTAGAAAACATTGTGGGAAAAGGAGAAATTGCTCATAACGAGCAATTTCTCCTTTTTCCGCAATGTTTTCTGCTCTATCAGAAGATTATTTTCCAATTCCATCACTTTTTGAAATGTCGTCTGCAAACTTTTTCAATTTGGGACAGTCAAAAATTTGTAGTTTGGGAAAGGGTTAACAGTTTTTCGCCCATATCATGGTGGTTCAGGCACAAATACATGCGGTGAACAGTGGTCAAGAAGTATAGCGTCGACCTCAGGAGATGAAAGTCGGTGGTTCGAATCCAGTGAGTGGCGGAGTCCAATAAGCGACCTTTCATTACTCCACATTCGGCGCGTGTACTTGCTGTGTCTCCAGGAAGCAGAACCGAGCGTGATTGATATATAAGTTGTCAGCACTTGTTTCACAATCGAAGTAAATCAAATAAGATTAAATTAAAGACACCTGTTCACCGGCTAATTTAGGGTTTGCTGAGGATTCTACCCGGCTTGACCAACCTGACGGAATGAAATTACGAAAAAAAATCTTTCTTATTCCTCACATCTTGTAAAGCATCATACTGGGTACATGCTTAAAGTAGAATCCCTATAATCCGCCATTTTGAAACTTATTCTCTTGTCGGATTATTTCGGTCATTCTCGGTATAAATCGGTCGGGCGGGGTATGGTGATTGTACCTTAAAGAGGTCATCATGTATGTATCACATTAGAGTAAGGTTTCGAATGAAAAGAGCAGGGAGTTTGATATTAAATTGGGTAACATCCTATCAAATAGTTCTCAACATCGAATAATATTTTAACCATTATAGTGCTGGAACGGACTTAATTCTTATGCGAACAGGTTAGATCACAAGCCAGCCGCAAAGCAGATTGGCGACTGGCCTGTGAGCTAACCTGTTTGCTACTCTGAGTATCTTTCCTAATCAATGTTAAACAGATATTTAAGGTTTTGGAAAACAGAAGGACAAACATCTAGAAAGTTACCCAGCATTCTAAGGTTAAAATGTACCAACTTTGTAATGGCCTTAATCGGTACTCTCACAATTTACATAAACGTGTGACTTGCGGATTCACGGATGTTTCGCCGTACTTCTTCATTTGCCACGTCGTCTTTCACGAGCTGAAAGGCCGGATCTCATTCATTTTGGCATTTTAGCTCGACATTTACAAGGAAAGTTATGTGTTTATCATCCGGCTTTGAAAGGTTCAAATATGCGCTAATGATGGTGGTGTCCTAACTGTACAGAGAGGGCCACAGTTGCCCCTTTATTGCGGATTGTACGCAGGACTGTATAATTGAGTTAACTGTTTGTTGAACTAGTGATAATGGGGACTGTTAGCTTTAGTTTGCTGTAATTATCATCGGAGAGCATAGATCTAATCATGTAACCCCTAACACCACATTGTTGCGTCTTGCAGCAGACGACATTCAAAACGCATTGTGGCAAAAGGAGAAATTGATTGTACCCAAAACTCGCATGCACGTCTGTAAAATATCCCAATATTCCAACTATTTAACTTAATTTAATAACTTGCTGGATATATATTTCTTTGTAATTTTACACCATCAGCACTCTATACATAGCTTGAATTAACCCTTCGCCCAGAGTTGCACTTCGTTGTTAAATGGTAATAAAGCATTTTGCTTGTTTTCTTTTTAAAACACCACCATTCCTTTCTGAAAGAGTTATCAATAATTTGGGAAAATCCTGCATTGAAAGCTTTAGTTTACTGTTTTATGTTCACAGCAGATTGAATGTACTTTGATCCTCATACATGTATCGAACAAACGAAATAATTGATAAACCATTGAGCAAAAAAAAAAGAATAATGGTTTAATTCGAGTATTTTTATAAATGATCTCACATGCCTCTATCCAGTTAACGTTTCACAAAAAATAAATTCACATTTTTACATTTAAGGAAAATGTTAGTTAGATTCTGTCACAAAATGAAACGATAATATAAAAACACTGTGATAAAAAGCAGAAATTGCTTCAGATGCCTTTTTTCATTTTAGTCGCAAAAGTTTTAACGTATATTTTGCCCGTTATGTATATACATAATATGTATACATGAATTATCAATTTTCCATCCTTCTAAATTGTCATCTTTTGTAGTTTTCAATATACCATCATGTCCCAAATTCTCAAATAAGCGAACGAAAGTTTGTCCAATTTAGATCAAGTCTTAACTCTTTTCCCAAACAATAACGACATTTGACCACTTTGTTGCAGACGACTTAAGAAAACATAACTCGTAACGAGTAACCTTTCCTTTTCCCACAATGTTTTCTGCCTTTCTGCCCTATTAGAAGATTATTTTACAATTTCATCACATTTTGAAATGCCGTCTGCAAGCTCTTTCAATTTGGGACAGTCTAAAACTTGGTGTTTGGTAAAGGGTTCAACCTCCATATGGGGTAATGCCTACTCTTATCAGACAGCCACGGCTGATCCACAACCAATGAAAATACAGCCATTAGGTCAAATGGCAAGATAAAGCATATCATACGACATAACAGACATTAGGCTAGTGAAAATTACATTTAAAGAGGTTGCGCCTGTGTCACCAGATAGATATATGCAGTTACTTTTGTTTGAGTGAGGACTTTGTTTGAAAGATTCTAGCGTTCGTAAGTTAACACATTTTGTAACATGTAACCGGTCTTGTAAGGTTTGCTTCGGTTTGGTTCTGAACATGAATTTTGAATCCCTTTTAGAAAGTAATTTAGGGAGTCTCCGTAGCCTAGTGGTTAGAGTAGAGAACTTGAAATTGCATGGGTTTACATCCCGGTGACAAATTTGGATTTTCATGACAGACAGTGTCCCGACTGACTTACGGGGTGTCGATGGTTCTACCCGGCTTGACAAGCTTTATGGACAGTTGAGTATGGAGGGGGGTGGGGTGGTCCTCTTCCACCACGAGAAATCGCAGTCGACGGGCGCGAATGACCAAAAAACATCGCACGTCGAGAGCGATTTCTCTGCCGAGTGTTAGACGTAACGCCGTTAAAAAGCATGGGTTAGCATAAACAACCAGACCTGGAAAGTGAATGGTAAACCCATGCTGGGTACAACATGTGGCTATCATTAGCAAAAGAATGAGAAAAAAGGAAATTCCTGTTCTGTCATGGGCGCACTCAACCCATGCGGGGTACACAATGTGGCTATAATTAGCAAAAGTATGTAAAAAAGGACAATTCCTGTTCCATCATGGGCGCACTCAACCCATGCGGGGTACCCAATGTGGCTATCATTAGCAAAAGTATGTGAAAAAAGGACAATTCCTGTTCCGTCATGGGCGCACTCAACCCATACGGGGTACACAATGTGGCTATAATTAGAAAAAGTATGTGAAAAATGAAAAATTCTTGTTCCGTCATGGGCACACTCAACCAATGCGGGGAACACAATGCGACTATCATTAGCAAAAGTATGTGAAAAAAGGAAAATCCCTGTTTCGTCATGGGCACACTCAATCCATGCGGGGTACACAATGTGGCTATAATTAGAAAAAGTATGTGAAAAATGAAAAATTCCTGTTCCGTCATGGGCGCACTCAACCCATGCTGGGAACACAATGCGGCTATCATTAGCAAAAGTATGTGAAAAAAGGAAAATTCATGTTACGTCATGGGCGCACTCAACCCATGCGGTGTACACAATGCGGCTATAATTAGCAAAAGTATGAGAAAACAAAAGGACAATTCCTGTTCCGTCATGGGCGCACTCAATCCATGCGGGGTACACAATGCGGCTATCATTAGCAAAAGTATGTGAAAAAAGGATAATTCCTGTTCCGTCCTGGCGCACCCATCTTGTTCAGACATAATATAGTCAACATTGGTCACATGATTCACCCGACTGACGATGTAATACCTTGGTCCGTGATCACGAAACGTACTTTAGTATGATATCTTGCTTATCTCAAAACTCACACTTATACTCGAGTATAAGTAAAAGTGTCGAAATTAAGTGGTGATATAGAAATAAACTCGTTCTCAACTATTGTACTCAAACTTTACCCTTTCCAAAGCAACACATTTCCGACTGTCCCTAATTGAAAGAGTTTGCAGACGAAATTTCAAAAAGTGACGAAATTGAACAATATTCTTCAGAAAGAGCAGAAAGACCTTGTGGGAAAAGGAAAAAATGTTCGTTACGAGCAATTTCTCATTTTCCCACAATGTTTTCTAAAGTCGTCTGCAACAAAGTCGTCAAATGTCGTTATTGTTTGGGAAAGGGTTAAGCGTGAGCAATGATTTAGAGTCAGCTGCAAGCTACGTTGTATATGCTCTAAAAAGGGACGTCGAGAACTCGAATCATACGTCTTGTTTGTATTGTCTCTTGTTTACTCAACCGGTGTTCGATTCCCCCTTTTACGGCAACAGAGGATTCTGCGTGGTTAAGGTGGCGGACTTACAACTCGACGGTCTCGAGTTTGAGCCCGACCGACACTTCTGTGGGGGTACTTTGAAAAGTCACTTCAAACAACAAATTTTCGACTGTCCCAAATTAAAAGAGTTTGCAGACGACATTTCAAAAAGTGATAAAATTGAACAAAATTCTTCAGAAAGAGCAGAAAACCTTGTGGGAAAAGGAAAAATTGCTCGTTACGAGCAATTTCTCCTTTCCCCACAATGTTTTCTAAAGTCGTATGCAACAAAGTGGTCAAATGTCGTTATTGTTTTGGAAAAGGTTAAATATATACACGACATACTGTTATTTCGACTTATATTTTGCTTGGTGACACTACAACAAAGACGGCATAGGGAACTTGATCAACATGTTTATATGCGCAATGCTGAACGAATAGCTGTGTTGTATGTAATGCTTTGATTATAGTCTATATATAATAGTTTATCTTTGTTTTTCACTGTTTGTTGCACTATTGATAAGCGGAGTATTTTGAACTTTCAAATGACTAACTAGGAGCTTTATTCCACACTTGTAATATAGGAAAGGGGCTTTATTCTGCACTTGTATAAATAGGAAAGGGGCTTTATTCCACACTTGTATAAATAGGAAAGGGGCTTCTTTCCGCACTTATATAAATAGGAAAGGGGCTTTATTCTGCACTTGTATAAATAGGAAAGGGGCTTTATTACGCTATTGTGAAGAGTGACGGGACTTTATTCCACACTTGTATAAATAGAAAAGGGGCTTTATTCCGCACTTGTATAAATAGGAAAGGGGCTTTATTCCGGCCTTGTATAAATAGGAAAGGGGCTTTATTCTGCACTTGTATAAATAGGAAAGGGGCTTTTTTCTGCACTTGTATAAATAGGAAAGGGGCTTTATTCCGCATTTGTACATATAGGAAAGGGGCTTTTTTCTGCACTTGTATAAATAGGAAAGGGGCTTTATTCTGCACTTGTATAAATAGGAAAGGGGCTTTTTTCTGCACTTGTATAAATAGGAAAGGGGCTTTATTCCGCATTTGTACACATAGGAAAGGGGCTTTTTTTTGCACTTGTATAAATAGGAAAGGGGCTTTATTCTGCACTTGTATTAGGAAAGGGGCTTTTTTCTGCACTTGTATAAATAGGAAAGGGGCTTTATTCTGCACTTGTATAAATAGGAAAGGGGCTTTATTATAAATAGGAAAGGGGCTTTTTTCTGCACTTGTATAAATAGGAAAGGGGCTTTATTCTGCACTTGTATAAATAGGAAAGGGGCTTTTTTCTGCACTTGTATAAATAGGAAAGGGGCTTTATTCTGCACTTGTATAAATAGGAAAGGGGCTTTTTTCTGCACTTGTATAAATAGGAAAGGGGCTTTATTCCGCATTTGTACATATAGGAAAGGGGCTTTTTTCTGCACTTGTATAAATAGGAAAGGGGCTTTATTCTGCACTTGTATAAATAGGAAAGGGGCTTTATTCTGCACTTGTATAGATAGGAAAGGGGCTTTATTCTGCACTTGTATAAATAGGAAAGGGGCTTTATTCTGCACTTGTATAGATAGGAAAGGGGCTTTATTCTGCACTTGTATAAATAGGAAAGGAGCTTTTTTCTGCACTTGTATAGATAGGAAAGGGGCTTTATTCTGCACTTGTATAGATAGGAAAGGGGCTTTATTCTGCACTTGTATAGATAGGAAAGGGGCTTTATTCTGCACTTGTATAGATTTATTCTGCACTTGTATAGATAGGAAAGGGGCTTTATTCTGCACTTGTATAAATAGGAAAGGAGCTTTTTTCTGCACTTGTATAAATAGGAAAGGGGCTTTATTCTGCACTTGTATAAATAGGAAAGGGGCCTTTTCTGCACTTGTATAAATAGGAAAGGGGCTTTATTCCGCATTTGTACATATAGGAAAGGGGCTTTATTCTGCACTTGTATAGATAGGAAAGGAGCTTTTTTCTGCACTTGTATAGATAGGAAAGGGGCTTTATTCTGCACTTGTATAAATAGGAAAGGGGCCTTTTCTGCACTTGTATAAATAGGAAAGGGGCTTTATTCCGCATTTGTACATATAGGAAAGCGGCTTTATTCTGCACTTGTATAGATAGGAAAGGGGCTTTATTCTGCACTTGTATAAATAGGAAAGGAGCTTTTTTCTGCACTTGTATAAATAGGAAAGGGGCTTTATTCTGCACTTGTATAAATAGGAAAGGGGCCTTTTCTGCACTTGTATAAATAGGAAAGGGGCTTTATTCCGCATTTGTACATATAGGAAAGGGGCTTTTTTTGCACTTGTATAAATAGGAAAGGGGCTTTATTCTGCACTTGTATAAATAGGAAAGGGGCTTTATTCTGCACTTGTATAAATAGGAAAGGGGCTTTATTCCGCATTTGTACATATAGGAAAGCGGCTTTATTCTGCACTTGTATAGATAGGAAAGGGGCTTTATTCTGCACTTGTATAAATAGGAAAGGAGCTTTTTTCTGCACTTGTATAAATAGGAAAGGGGCTTTATTCTGCACTTGTATAAATAGGAAAGGGGCCTTTTCTGCACTTGTATAAATAGGAAAGGGGCTTTATTCCGCATTTGTACATATAGGAAAGGGGCTTTTTTTGCACTTGTATAAATAGGAAAGGGGCTTTATTCTGCACTTGTATAAATAGGAAAGGGGCTTTATTCTGCACTTGTATAAATAGGAAAGGGGCTTTTTACTGTACTTGTATAAATAGGAAAGGGGCTTTATTCTGCACTTGTATAGATAGGAAAGGAGCTTTTTTCTGCACTTGTATAAATAGGAAAGGGGCTTTATTCTGCACTTGTATAAATAGGAAAGGGGCTTTATTCCGCATTTGTACATATAGGAAAGGGGCTTTTTTCTGCACTTGTATAAATAGGAAAGGGGCTTTATTCTGCACTTGTATAAATAGGAAAGGGGCTTTATTCTGCACTTGTATAAATAGGAAAGGGGCTTTGTTCCGCATTTGTACATATAGGAAAGCGGCTTTATTCTGCACTTGTATAAATAGGAAAGGGGCTTTTTTCTGCACTTGTATAAATAGGAAAGGGGCTTTATTCTGCACTTGTATAAATAGGAAAGGGGCTTTATTCTGCACTTGTATAAATAGGAAGGGGGCTTTATTCTGCACTTGCATAAATAGGAAAGGGGCTTTATTACGTTACTCTTGTGAAGAGTGAAGGGACTTTATTCCGCACTTGTATAAAAAGCAAAGCGGCATTTTTACGCTCTTGTTAAAAGTAAAATAACTTTATTCTGCACTTGTAAAATACCAAAGGGGTTTAATCAAATCTTAAATTATCATTTTTACATTGATTGTGACGAATGCTTTAATCTTATCAAGTTCATTCTCGATGACTGCTTCCCGGATACTAAACAAGTACCCGCGCCGGTTTGTGGGCTTATCCCGGCAATTCTCACTTTAACGCTAACAGGGATCAAAGCCCCGGCTTTTTTCCCTCCTGTCATGTTTAGGGAATTGGGATTTACTCCCGAGGGGCCTTCACCTATACACCAACCAGATACATGAACTACATATCTATACATGTAACCAATGTGAATACAACATGCAGTCTGGTCGGGACTCGAACGCGGTACCTTTGCGAACTGCGCTTAGGCTCAATCGACTGAACTATACGTACCGCTTACACATCAAACTCTACCTTGTAATTGAAGACGCTAAAATGGTCCCTCGCTGTCTACAAGCTCAAATTTGTTCCACAAATGATAGGCAACGGACACCCTTTAAATTCGGAGCGATTTGATTGGTTAGATTGCAAGGCTAAAAATATGGCAACAGCAAGAACAAGAAACATACGGTTGTTTCCCCTGGTACAAAGCAGTTAACTCTTTATCAGACTTAAATTATCCACTGATTTGTATCAAATACTTTTCAAAATTCCAAACTCAAATCATTTTGGACAATGTTTCCGTGAAGAAACATTCATGTCACGGCTAACCGTTCGTTTGAACAGGCAAACGTTCGTCTCTAAGGACAGTATGCTGTTTTCGTTCCTCACGTTACGAGCCAGATATTTGCCTGGTAGATTTTTACCGTACCGGTCTCTATATTCGATATGTGAGAGACCGGTTCTCAGTCTTTGAATACCCCTAATACACCGCGAATCTGTTGACGCTACCACGTGTTTATAAATCTCAATGATCTATAATCATTTGAACCGCTGTTGAAATTAAATACAAACCCACGTACATATATTATTTTTACTTCAACTGTACCTGTGAAAGATCTGTACTTTAAAAGCCATTTAAAATAAAACAAATACAATGTACAATCAAATAAAATGTAAGTGTTCTTCTATACTGTACCTATATATATATTTTAAACAGCAGGAATTCACCAAGGCAGGGGCATATAATGTTATATATGTCTCTGACCAAGGTAAGTACAGTTAAAAAAAAAGTCTATCCTTATATTGCTGGAACCGACGTCATGCTTATGCAAACAGGTTAGATCCAGGCCAGCCGCCAAGTAAATTTGGCGACTGGTATGTGATCTAACCTGTTTGCTACTCTGCGTATCTGCCAACAACAAAATTGAGCAAATATTAAAGGTTTTGGAAAGCAGACAACACAAAAATAAGTTTATAGAAAACCCACAGATTCAGAAGCACAGACTGAATTAAGTACACAGAAATAGGAACATATGCTGAAACAAACATTGGTTTACGCACAGAAGCAGATGTACAGACTGATATAAACACACAGACGCAGACTCAAAGACTGAAACTAAGAAACAGATAATCATGGAAACAGGCATAACAACAAAAGCAAACACATTAGTACACAGGGAAACATGTACATTGACAGAAACAATCACATTAGTACACACGAAAACAGGTACATTGACAGAAACAACCACATTAGTACACAAGAAAACAGGTACATTGACAGAAACTATCACATCAGTACACACGAAAACAGGTACATTGACAGAAACAACCACATTATTACACACGAAAACAGGTCGTACATGGGCAGACGCAAAACACATTAATACGCAAAGAAACAGTTATATTGACAGAAACAACCACATTAGTACACACGAAAACAGGTCGTACATGGGCAGACACAAAACACATTAGTACACAAGGAAATAGGTACATTGACTGAAACAACCACATTAGTACACACGAAAACAGGTACATTGACAGAAACAACCACATTAGTACACAAGAAAACAGGTACATTGACAGAAACTATCACATCAGTACACACGAAAACAGGTACATTGACAGAAACAACCACATTATTACACACGAAAACAGGTCGTTCATGGGCAGACGCAAAACACATTAATACGCAAAGAAACAGTTATATTGACAGAAACAACCACATTAGTACACACGAAAACAGGTCGTACATGGGCAGACACAAAACACATTAGTACACAATAAAATAGGTACATTGACTGAAACAACCACATTAGTACACACGAGAACAGGTAGTACATGGGCAGACACAAAACACACTAGTACACAAGGAAATAGGTACATTGACTGAAACAACCACATTAGTACACACGAAAACAGGTAGAACATTGGTAGACGCAAACACATTAATACGCACGAAAACAGTTACATTGACAGAAACAACCACATTAGTACACACGAAAACAGGTAGTTCATGGGCAGACACAAACACATTAGTACACAAGGAAATAGGTACATTGACAGAGACAACCACATTAGTACACACGAAAACAGGTAGTACATGGGCAGACGCAAAACACATTAGTACACAAGGAAACAGGTACATTGACAGAAACAACCATATTAGTACACACGAAAACAGGGACATTGACAGAAACAAACACATTAGTACACAAGGAAACATGTACATTGACAGACACAAACACATTAATACGCACGAAAACAGTTACATTTACTGAAGCAGATGTTTGCACTAAGAAACAGGCACATGCGCACACAGAAACAGAGAAAAGCAGAGACAGCCAAACGAACAGAGACTTACGTTCATAACCAAACTATCAGCTACGGACAGACATATTTAGCCACATGGATACTGACGAATACACAGACGGTGTAACAATATAGTTGATAAAGTGTTGTTGTCATACATAGAAAAGAGAAAAGAGGTGACGTAGTATTCTGATAAATCTCAAAAACGAACGGAAAAATAGACACAATCGTACATACATTGTAACAAAGTTGATAAAGTCCGGTCGAAATACATAGAAAAGAGAAAAGAGGTGACCTTGTATTCTGATAATTTTTTTAAGGCGAAAGGGAAAATAGACACAATCGTACATTCATTGTAACATAGTTGATAAAGTCTTGCCAAAGTACTAGGATAAAAGAAAAGAGGCGATCTTGTAGTCTGATGAACTTTTAAGGCGAAAAGAAAAATAGAGACAATCGTACATACATTGTAACATAGTTGATAAAGTCCTGTCGTAAAACATAGAAAAGAGAAAAGAGGTGACCTTGCATTCTGATAATGTTTTAAGGCGAAATGGAAACTAGACACAATCGTACATACATTGTAACATAGTTGATAAAGTCCTGTCGAAATACATAGGAAAGAGAAAAGAGGCGACCTTGTATTCTGATAATTTTTTTAAGGCGAAAGTAAAAATAGACACAATCGTACATAACATTGTAACATAGTTGATAAAGTCCGGTCGTAATACTTAAACAAGAGAAAATAGTTATTTTTGAGACGAAGGGAAAAAGCATGGGAAAACTCCCTTAGGACACGGACATAACCATGAGATAACTTGACCAGCTCATAACCTTCAGCCAAACCACAAACGTTTATTTAATTTTAGTCCGTCTAAAATGAAAACACTTTGAATGGGACAATCGAAATCGGGAAAAAATAGAAAATTGGACTAAAATTGGAATATACTCTGTTTGCGAGGTAAGAGTTTTCAATTGAAAGCAGCAAGCAGACCTTGCACGATGATTTGATAACGTGTATACTGTTGAACGTTAGAACGACTTAGGTTAAGCATTAAACATTTTAAAATAAATTATCTTCAATTGATGAAATGAAATAAGTTATCTTTAGAGTTTCATAAAACTAGAGCTTTGATACACTTATTAATTTGAATTACCGATATGTAAGCGACGGTACTTTTATACACCATCACAATGTGGGTCCGACAAATGTTTGACAATGCAAGAGAAATCATTAAAATGGGAAAGTGTTTGCCAACAAAGCACTATAAGGCATGGAAGCTTGATTCAGGTTATTTTAAGAATGGAATCACATAACATAACATAACATAACATAAATTATATTCCGAAATCGGACTTGAGCATGGCAATGCTCATCGTCCATTACAATGTATATATAAACAATTACATTTAATAACATATGTACATACAATTAAACAATAAATGTACACGTGCGTGTGTCATTCAATATCTATACTGCGGAAGCAGGAAAAAAAACAATATATTCAGCAACTTTATAAGATAAAGACATCACAAATGCATCCGTTTATTGATGAGGATGGATTGTATCATTATATTAAGGTGAGTTACCTGAAGATCGCAATCTGTGAGATTAACCCCAGAGGTTATTTTGCAGTACAGTGTGAACTTACCTAGATACTATCATCATAAAAAGCATGATAAAAAGCATGATAAAAAGCATCATCATCTTCATAAAAAGCATCATCATCTTCATAAAAAGTATCATCATCTTCATAAAAAGTATCATCATCTTCATAAAAAGCATCATCATCTTCATAAAAAGTATCATCATCTTCATAAAAAGCATCATCATCTTCATAAAAAGCATCATCATCTTCATAAAAAGCATCATCATCTTCATAAAAAGCATCATCATCTTCATAAAAAGTATCATCATCATCATCATAAAAAAATCTTCATATAAAACCTCAGTGTGTGAGACAGCCACGTTGACCCATTATCAAATAATAATTACTTTAACAGACTCTAGAAAACATGTGGGAAAAGGAGAAATTGCTCGTTAAGAGCAATTTCTCCCTTTCCCACAATGTTTACAGTCCTATCAGATTATTTTTCCATTTTACCACGTTTTAAAATATCGTCTGCAAACTCTTTCAGTTAGGGACTCTTAAACAAATGGCGATTTGTGCAGGGTTAAATACTTTGCTGCAGGCTCGTCAAAGCGTAATATCATTGAGTAAAGGGTTTGAAATTGTAGATGTATGACAATCGGCATTTAACAAAAGCATTACTGACCGTATCTTGACCGTATCTTAATTCCTCGACAAACATTTGTCACTGCGAAACCCTTAACCCTTACAACGCTGGGACCAACTTCATGCTTATGCATACAGGTTAGATCACAGGCCAGCCGCCAAGTAAATTGGCGACTGGCCTGTGATCAAACCTGTTTGCTACCCTAAGTATCTTTCACCAACAAGATTAAGCAGATAATTAACATTTTGGAAAGCAGAAGACATTAACATCTATTTTTAGAGAATTACCCAGCATTCTAAGGGTAAACCAACATTCCTTCGACGCATCATTTGATAGTTTCCTCCATCCATTATGAGTTGAGTATTTTGATTACGCAGATATTTAACATTTTGGAAAGCAGACGACATAAACATCTATTTCTAGAAAATCTACCCAGCATTCTAAGGGTTAACCAACATTCCATTGACGCAATTATTTGATAGTTTCCTCCATCGATTATGAGTTGGGTATTTGATAAAGCAGATATTCAACATTTTGGAAAGCAGACGCCACAAAAATCTATTTTGAGAAAATTACCCAGCACTCTAAGGGTTAACCAACATTACTTTGATAGTTTCCTCCATCGATTATGAGTTGGGTGTTGTAACATAACCGCTACCCTGTTGACACGGTTTGAACACAGGGCAACGGATATCTCGAATGATCCAGGCTGTAACAGTGTTACAGTATAAAATATCTACGGTTGGATCATCCGTACTAGGCAACAGACGAACAATACTTGTTTCTGTGTTCCCGATGAGGCGGAAGTTGACGACTTTGACACGATACGGGTCTGTTTGTTTAATCCTTTACCTAACGCCAAATGTTCGACTGTCCCAAATTGAAAGAGTTTTCAGACGACATTTCAAAATGTGATGAAATTGAAAAATAATCTTCTAGTTTTCCAGACTCTTTTGCAACAAACTGGTCAAATGTCGTTATTGTTTGCTAATGGGTTAACCCTTAGAATGGCGGGTAGCGACAGGATGTATTTGAGCGGAAAACCTCGGTTTAATCCCATTCTAAGACTTAAAGCTGCTTGTTCACAGATGTTAGATATAAAAAAAAATCGATATTAAAATTCCATTTCTTTAAAACTCGAAAGCAGCTGTTCTAAAGTGTAAGATAGACTGAAGCAAAGTAATTGGAAGTAAAGTTAATTCATTTTCATGTATTTAGAATCTGAATACAATGAATCTTTGCGTATTCAGATCCAAAAGCGTTGGAACGAACTGTTTTGAAATCCAGTATGAACTGACAGTACCTACTGAGATATATCGATACCTTCTGAATAAGATTAGCGCTCAGAAACTATTTTTGGTGAAATATGCAGTCTAACTTGTGTTAAGTACCCCCCCCCCCCTTTAAGCAGCCAACCTGCCTTACACAGCCACTACAAAAGTCCCATTATTAGATTTATAGTGTACATCAACTTGTGATAAGCAGCCAACCTGCCTTAAACAGCCAATTTACTCTGTCCCATAGGCTGGCCTCTTAACGCAAGTTTGACTGAGCACGATAAAACAATTCTTTTGTTTGAGCGGTATTACTAATCAACTTTTGCAAATGTTCTCATATGTGACCAAATCAGCTTTTCCGTTCAATTGTAGAGATTGTACAATACGCTGTTTACTAACCAACTTCTCATACAGAATTCACTGGAAGCTTTGAAATGGTTGGCCGAATAAGAAAAGTGTCGAAACGGAGAAAAGGTTTCATCTCTATGCAAATAAACATACCCGGTTACACGAGTTAGATTATTCTACTTATAGAGAATTTATGCCCTGTCAACATGTGTGTTTACTTTGACTCATATCCAACATTTTCGGATTTATGACTTATTAAATTCCAAAGAAACAGACGACAATCATAAACTACCACCAACTTACGCTTTCTATTTGGTCCAGAAACCATTGTGACAAAACTTATAAATTACGTGTAACAAAGTCTCCATTTAAGCCAACACTGTTCATAACTAGAGAACATTGGTCAATAGGAAGGGCTATGGGTTACGAGGGTCGTTCGAAACTCGTGTGTAGCAAGGGTCAGTGCGACATCACATTCATCCAAACTAGGCGCGGGTAATCGGTATAGATCCAGGAAGCAGACTTGAGAGGGAAACATTAAAGTTTTGCCCTAGTAATCAGAGTACAGATCTTGAAACCATATGGCCTCTCTCTCTGCGTTGCTTCAAATCCCAGTGACGATATTTGGATTTTCAAAAGAGACAGTCTTCTGACTGACAAACGGATTGTCGATGGTTCTATCCGGCTTGGGAAGCCCTTATGGAAAACTGAATTAAACCTATTCCTTCATCGTTATGAGTCGGGCGATGCAACATAACTGACATAATTTTGACGCATTACAAAATCAAATACGTATGATTAGATAAATAATCAAGTTGAAGGGACTTGCTTCACAATGGATGTAGAATAAACACCTCTGTTAAGTATGGCACAAAGCCTCTACTCAATACAAGCTCAATTTCAACCTGTTTGTTAGGTAGATTAAAATAGATTTGACGCACCACTTCAAACCAAGAAAAGTGCATGTACATAAATAGTAATACGTGCGCATTTAGCTGTACACATTTTGTCTACACCGTCCCTTGTGAAGCAAGTTTGGATTGAACAGAATAGGTCGTTACGAAAAACAATCTGAACTCATTGGTTTAAGGGATGGTTTTGTTTCCAAGAGCCAGATTTGCGAGAGTTAACAGTTTGATTTATTGTCGAAACCTTTATAATGAAAACATAGTCAGATAATTGATCATATGCATAGCTACCTGTACGCAGAGTAGATTTACGCACATGTGTACACAATGTCCCTAGAAAATTAAAACCCAAGATAAACATTGAGCAAATCGTTTTTAGCCTTTTGTACAGAATATCCTGGACTCGATCCACATTTGTGGCGAGGTGAAAATTACAAGGACAGGCCCAAAAATCGAAGCGGGTATTGGTCTAGTATTCAGGAAGCAGTCATCGAGATAGAATTTAGTAGGCATTCATATTTTCGTTTTGAAATGGTAGCGCCGATCCCATCCGTCGGCCATATTTGAGTCGCGTAGCGAAAACTTAAGTAGTCTAAGTGTGCAAAACTGCACACTGTTTCAGAATAAGCGACTTAAACTGAATTTTCCAGCCAAATTCTCAGAATGAGTTATTGGTGAAACGCAACTCATCAATCAACTCAGAGTTAACAGGAAGTTGCGTTAGAATAGAAACTGAGATTTGAGAAAATTATGCCACTTTTGAAAAGCCGTTTCGTGAAACTGCAGCCCGGTTTGATATGGATGAAACATTTTAGTGACGTGTGCAAAAATGCAGCTATTACTTTAATATTTATAAACTCTTCCTCTGTCCAACAATTCAAATCTTTATACTTACGTTTTGTGAAGCCGTCCTATTTTGAAACAACTACGGCTGTTACATGATAAACGAACAGTCCCATTGTGGAATCCACCAGTTAATGTTCGTAAATTTATATACATGTATACATATTGTGTTGGGGGAGGGGGGTCTTTCATTTAAAGAAAGCCGATGTCTTTGAATAGTATGTTCTTACGGGGTATTCTGGCACTTGTGGTGTCTTAGTGGGGTATCAAATGTGTTTGACAAGTATTAATTTGCTTGATAAGTTGTCTTCATCTTTCATTTAGTTTTAAGATCAATTGTTCCTCACTGCTCCTTATACCTTTCTCAGACATATTGATACCTCACTGTGAGACGACATATGGGCCAAAATAATTGTCCATAGTCTTTTAGTTTTATTGTTCACTTGTTCATTGTTGAGGATCTTATGGAAGATTGTCAGTTTAAATTGTCAAATAGGTTTCCTCGTTAAATAAAGTCTTTATTATTATTATTATTATAATGCTAGGGAATGTTAAAAAAAGTAGTCCCGTCAAAACTGAGTGATGATATGACTTTTTGATATCATCACATCATCACTAGTGACGATATTCACTGTGACAAAATTGAAAATTAATACACTGATAAACCCCAGGTTTTCACTCATAAGAATATAATAAAATAAATATACAATATAGGTAGACCTATTGATCTTATAGAGGTAAGGGTTCGATTTCCCAAAGTGTTGGGGTCTTTGAATTACCGTTTGTTGTCGATACGTCCATTGAAACGGGTCGTTTCTAACCCTTTCTCATACAACAATTTTTCGACTGTCCCTAATTGAAAGAGTTTGCAGACGACATTTCAAAATGTGATGAATTTGAACAATATTCTTCAGAAAGAGCAGAAAACCTTGTGGGAAAAGGAGAAATTGCTCGTTACGAGCAATTTCTCCTTTCCCACTATGTTTTCTAAAGTCGTCTGCAACAAAGTCGTCAAATGTCGTTATTGTTTGGGAAAGGGTTGAACTTTCCCTTTCCCTGTTTGGTTTTATTTCTCACTCATACATCGTACATATATAATAAATTTGTGATAACAGATTGGACTTTGTTCCGAAAGGCGAATGAAGATTAGGCTACGTCTTAGTCAAATGGTCGGCGCTCAATTCAGGTGTCGTGGAGACATTCGATCGGATTTGAAAGATATCGTGTATTGGTTTAAAAATACCCGTACTACATACATGTACACATAGCGATAGCACCCCGTGTACATAACAAACAGGACATTTATGTAGAAGACAATACGGGTTAAAGGGTGTATTTGGGAACTTATGACATTATAGGGACAATAATATCCTTTAAGCCTCTTGACTTAAATTGTGAACGATATTCGAAAGTGCGTGATGAATTCTAGCCCAGTGTTTGAGGTGATAACACGGACTGTAGTTCTCTTTCTATAATATAGTGTTGTGTACCCGGAGTCTATGTCAGAGAATACTTAATCGGCGGTCAAAAAGGTATGTGTTCTTTGTACTCTAGCAGGTTTCTAGAATTGTTGTGCTTATATATAATGTAATATCGTGTTGTTAAGCGGCAGTTTCGGGATGATCATTGTCACAAACAAAATGATTTTTTTAGCATGTCTTACCCAGACACATTTAAAAGTAAATATTTTACTAATTTGGTGGTTGGTTTATTTTGTAAGGTGCACAGGTGCTTGAAACAATCTTCGATAATATAGTATATAGTGCATATATTTGGATATTATCGAAGATTGTTTCAAGCACCTGTGGTAAGGTGTCATGAAAAAGACCGTTTTCATTGACATTTTTTTTAAAAATCGGGTTTCTGCAAAATTATAATGAAATGGACAGTGTTCTGAATTGAGTGTTTTGGTAATTTTGACAGTATTTTATCCAAAAGTTGGAGGGATTTGGGTTTAATGTTGCCGTTGAACAACAGTATTGCTTTTATAGCAAAGCTGTCAATTTTTATTTCTATGCTCTGTATCATCTCTAAAGTTATATATACACCCAGATTCGAGACATGTGTCACAGAACTAAATTTTTACAAAAAGTTCCATTGCTGCCAGTGAGCCCTTTATCATGTCGTCATAATATTCAGTTTATAACCATTTTCTCCCTTTCATGTCATTCTGTGTTATTTTCCGTTACCTTATATTTTGACCAGTTATAAACTTCCATAAAGACTGTTAGACTTAAGCCTAATTAATAATTAAACGATTAGAATTAATATATTGTGTCCGTAAATGAAAAGCAGCCACAAAACTAAACTCCCATGGGACCAACCATGAATATATTATGAGAATTTAGATCTACTTCTTGATGTTATTGGGCTGAAATCGAAAGAAACAAGCAATTTCTTCTTTTGTTACAACGTTTTATCTCGAAAGTGGAATCAGACATAAGTAGGAAACATCTTTATTTTCATTTTGGTCAAGATTATATTTCGATCCATGAGTCGCCTCGGTGTATCCAAAAAAGGATGGAAAACTATGTTGAGCCCTTTAACAACAACATAAAAAACTCGCGTTTAAAGGTCTTCAAAAGTATCGATATAATCACATGTTTGACGAGAAACTGTGCATAGTTAAAGTCAATTAAAAGTTCTTGATCTTTAATGTACATAAGGCTCAGTTACAAGCTGAATCATAACCCAAAGAAGAAAGAGATGTCACTTTAATCCGTTATCGAACGCCAAATTTTCGATTGTCCCAATTAAAAGAGTTTGCAGATGACAATTCAAAATTTGATAAAATTGAAAAATAATCATCTTCTGATAGTGCAGAAAACATTGTGGGAAAAGGAGAAATTGCTCTTAACGAGCAATTTCTCCGTTTACCACAATGTTTTAAGAGTCGTCTGCAACAGACTGGCCAAATGCCTTTATTGTTTGGTAATTGTTTATTAAAGACGCACTCCCTGTAATGTACATGAGGAAATTACGGTGGCGCAGATGTGACATAATGTCTTTGGTTTTTTCTCTTTCTCGTTAAAATGCCTAAATAACTCGCTATAACGAGTTTCCAAGTCGCCATAAAGCGATTTCTAAGTCGCCTTAACGAGTTATTATACCGATCAAAGGACTTTTAGCTTTCACTACATCATGACTGAAAATGGCGGTTAGAAAAAAAAAAAGAAATATCGGTAGATATTTTCGTGTAGAACCTCCTTAAAACCGAATACGACTTATATCTTATTGTACAGCATTTGTACTTATATTATTACAAATGTGTTATCATTAATGCATTTTAGTAACCCATTTACAGTGCTTTTTAACGTTATATAACAGACTCCCATAAAATGCACCTCCCCAATTGGACATTTCTTTAAAATCATGCAGTTTTCCCAAAAAATCAAAGTCATACCAGCTTTAAGGTTTTCCAATTCAGCAATTCTAGCGATAATATTTCCCAAATTCAACAGGCTTGGGCCTCTTTCGAATTGAAGGAAACAAAGCTCTGATTTTCACCGTTGATGATATGACAAAAAGCAAAAAGGAAAAAGAAAAGAGTGGTCAACATACTGCTTAGGCCTACTTACTGTTTACATTCGTTATAATGGAATAGACCCCCACCTACCCCCACACACACGCACATAAAAAAATAAAAATAAATAAATAAAAATGTCCCCACTTTGCCACCGTTAGAATGGGGTCAATACAGAGTTGTAAAGAAATGTTTACACAATCGATACTTGCGACATTTTTTAATCGATATATTATAAAGACTAACTCTTTCAGCACCGGCCATATCAATACACGGGTAGAAAGCCATTTGATCTGTAACTGCTTTCTAAAAATAGAACATTGAAATCGTATAATCTAGCAGGGCCTCAGTCGTTTGATCAAAGCTGTCCAACCGTATAAAATGAAATATGTACACGCCCGGGTGATTTGGACTAAGCAGGCTCTAGTGATTTCGAAATATATAAAAGATATAAAAAAGAAAAACATAAAATACGACACGTCCATTCAGGCAGAACTTTTATCAAAACAACACTGGATGTTTCAAGAAAAAAAAATGAAAAAATTAAGAAACAAAAAATACTGCTGATGAAGTTGATGGTTCAGTACTTTCAGTGGTAAAGGTGACAGACTTGTAATCTGGGACGGCCGGGTTCGAGCCCAAAGAGCCCCGTTAGTTTCGAGGGAGTCTCCTTTGGCAAGGGACTTCAGAACCCTAGTCTAGATCCGAGGAAAGTCGTAATGTCACTGAAAATAAATGTTTAATCCTATACTTTTGTATAGCTAGTTTTGACAAAAATTGTGCTTTCATCTCTGGGAACATTTCTTTCGTTTTTGTAGACCTGTTAGGCATGACCCTATTTTTTGGAATTCATTAGAATTTTCTCGATAAGTACCTACAGCATAATGGTTTCAAAAAGCAATGATGAAGTAAGATAAGGGAAAACGCTTCTTATCTGGACGTGTTTTGTTTTGTTATAATACAAATACGAATACTTGATCTAAACGTAAGCCTTTCACCACTAGTTCATGCCAAGACCGATATGAACCGAGAATGACCGAAGTAATCCGACGAAAAAAAAAAAGTCAAAATGGCGGATTGTGGTCATTCTACCTTAGAGCCATACTTGTGCACTTTTACGCTTAAATTGTGAAATTTTAGAATAATTGAAAATAAACTTAAAAGTACTTTTAATGCATTTTTACGGAGGAATCGAGACTGTTACACGTTCACGTGATGCTTTAAAAAGAGTGAATACTATAAGATTTGTATTTTAGCGATAAAACACGGTCAACCGAGAAACGTTGGAGACCAATAAATCTCAATAAATACTCCATTTTGAATGTTCAGGTTGGCATACTTAAAGAGATAGCCAATAGCGTGAATTCATTATCTATTAATGAATCCCAGGCCCGGATGGTTTTTGCCTCGAAATGTACAAAGCAACCTTGAACGATATTTTACCTTTTTGTACCATCCTGCTTAGCTTCAATTCCCAGTACATTAGATCTGGTTGCTTTTTTTTATTATTTGTTGGGGTTAGGGACTGTTACCATTCCCCACGGAGACTAAAGGATTCCGGTGAATCAATCGATATTTGTAAAAGACCTAACAAATAGTTTTAATGCATGTGTTTGCTTTCGTTGATTAAAAATGAATCGTCTATTGTACAAGAACTGAAATACCAACATTGACACGGTGTAAAAATGCTATAGAATTAAACACAAATTAGGATGGTGATTGTTTGGGTTCCCAGGGTTTTTGTATGGCATATTCTCCATGTTTTTTCAGCTACATTGCGAAGCCCGGCTCGTAGCTGATCGAGAAAGAGTACAGTGTTAACAGGGCTTTTTCCCCCTTCAAATGGGAAGAGGCACAAGCCTGTTGAATTTGGGAAACTTTATCGCTATAATTGCTGAATTGGAAAGCCTTAAAGCTGGTATGACTAATTTTTTGGGAAAAATATGATTTTAAAGAAGTTTCCAACTGGGAAGAAGCCTTTTATGGGCCCCTCTTATATAATGTAAAAAAGCCCACAATGGCTGGTCGATCAGGGTAGAACTATCGACACCCCGTAGGTCAGCTTTGGGCCTAGTATCCCTGAAAATTCTAATCCAGGGTTTTGAGCACATGTGTGGCGGGGATAGGTCTTTTGAATGGAATGATGTAACCAAGGGTAACTGACGAATTCAAGCAAGGGTTTTAATTGTTAAGTAATATACTTAATTCTAGTGCGTTTAATTCAAAGCATAAGTGAATGTGATATAGAGTCTTTTCCAAATAAACAAATTCCAATATTCATCTCAGCAGCGTATGTTTGAGTGAGTGTGTTATGTTATACTCAAAACAGGGTTGACAGATTCCAAGTTCACGGCATTGTTAAATGTATACATGTACATGTAATACAGAACGAGTTCCATTTTTTTCCTAATGTGTAAATACAAGGCATAGATATCTGAAACGAAATGATTTCTTATGAGCAGATATCTAGAAAATATCGTTTATTTAATATTATAACAAGTAGAAGTCAAACAAAACATACTTACAGCTAAGCTAAAGGCGTGGCGATCTTAGAACGGTATCCCCTTTTAACATTTTCTTTGTTATAACACTATGTTGTCCCCTTTTTGTTTCCTTCTTTGGACCCACCGCGGAGTATATACACGAAGGACCGGACCTCAGGCTAACAAGGCGTCGCCCTGGAGTCATGAGATGGCATTTATGCGGCGCCTTGAAAACATTGTTCGAAATGATAATATCAGACACACAGATGATAATATCAACCCTGTTCGCGATAACAGGCAAACTAATATTAAAAAGATATAAACCCATGACCAAGCAATAACGACATTTCACCAGTTTGTTGCAGACGACTCTGGAAAACATTGTAGGTCTTAACGAGCAATTTCTCCTTTTCCAATAATGTTTTCTACCCTACCAGAAGATTAGTGTTTTAATTTCTCATTTTGAAATGTCGTCTGCAAATTCTTTCAATTTGGGACAGTCGAAAAGATGGCGTTTGGTAAAGGGTTAAGGCAGGTTTTGCGTCATGAGCTGGTAGCAAACACTCGGTTATAAAGGCATTACATGTATATAGCAAGGTACTCTACATCAAGGCATACTGTTAGATTTGTTACCGATTAGTCTACACAAATGTATACTATTGTATCAGTGCAGCCTATAAATAGTTGCATGTTCTGGTTTCCAACATCGTCTCGTCATTCCAACGTTTTAGATGATCATCTTCATTATCATTATTATTATAATCATACTACTCAAATATATTCTATCTTTTTAACTCTATTTCATTAATACGTAAACAGCATGTATCATAAATGAGTATTACATTGTAAATAACCTGTATGACAGTTACCTAAATAAGTGGAACTTTATGAGCTCTTAGCTTCTGTTCCAATCCGGTCCCCTAGATTGTTTGTAATGTTTATAAGGGCGTTATTTATTTCTTGAATATATGTTTAAACTAACGCCGCGGGTAGGGGCGTATTAAGTTTCAGATCATATTCAATTCATTTCTCCCATTAGATTTTCAATTACGAAAAGGCAAAAAATTATAGTTGAAAATTGTTTTATGAAATTGATAGTTCATCAGCTGAAATATTTTGCTATATCCACTTATAAGTATAGTCGGCGTGATATAGAAAAGAGACGCAAGACTTAGTTTATGTGTTAGGATTATTGAATTATCATTATTATTATTATTATTATTATTATTATTATTATTATTATTATTATTATTATTATTATTATTATTATTATCGAACAGGGTTATCAAATTGGTTGATCAATTCAAGGAAGACAAGAAAGACAACTCAAACGCAGACGACTACGATTATAGGTCTTTAATTGAAGAGTTCTGCCCAGAAAATATAACGTCTGTTGTTAAGGACCTTAAACGAGGAAAATCTCCGTCACACGACTTCATTTTGAATGAACACGTAATATACGGGGGGCAAACGTTGTACAACGGCCTCTCAGCTCTCTTCAATGTCATTTTGAAATGATCCCCGACAGCTGGAGAGAGAGAGAGAGTCTTATTATCCACATATATAAAGGAAAAGGGAAAGATAAGGTTGAGCCGAATAGCTATAGACCGATATCGTTGATTCCATGTTTCTGTAAGATATTTGAGAAACTCCTTGTTTATAGAATTAATAATTATTTACAGTCAAAGCAGGTCTCATTTCCAAGTCCGCAACAACAAGGATTCCAAAAAGAGCTAAGCTGTATAACAGCAGCATTTAACATGCAAGAGACCATTTACGAGTTGACCGAATTGGGAAGTAGGGTGTACACAGCATTTTTAGATTTTAAAGCTGCGTTTGATTCAGTGTGGCACCAAGGACTATTTCTCAAACTGTCACAATTGGGATTGAATGGAAAGATTCTTAGGATAATAATGACCTCCTACCATAATGTAACATGTAGAGTACGCGTAAACGGTTTAACGTCGCTTTCAGTAGAAATACATAATGGGGTACGTCAGGGAGGAGTGGCCTCTACTTTTTATTATCTCGTTTATATAAACGAACTCCTTATACAGTTAGAAACCTCGAAACACGGACTAAAACTCGGTTATATCCTGAAGTGTGGGAATCCTTCATTCGCCGACGACTTATCTTTAATTGCGCTATCCCCATACAAACTTCAACTATTGTTGGACAACGTTTACCGTTATACAAACACATGGAAGTTTGAAGTGAGCGCGAGTAAATCTAGCATAGTTGTGTTTAACAAATCCAAAACTGACGCACCCTCTTCCCTATTAGTAGGAAATACATTCTTTCATGAAACTGACCATGCGATGAATTTGGGAATTAGACAAGATTCGTCATTAAAGTTAAATAAAAGAATAAATGAAAGATGTCAAAAGGGTAAAAATGCTTTTTTTGCATTAACCGATACAGGTATACGGTCGGACGCCATTAAACCCATCGCATCTATCAAACTATACAACCAAATAATTATTCCTACTGTCCTTTATGGTTGTGAATTGTGGAATGAAATTTCCAAAACTGAGGAAACGACAGTTGATAAGTTTCAGCACTATGTTGTTAAAACTGTTAAGGGATTTAACATCAGAACGAGATCCGACATGTGTGAATCCATGGTTGGCTTGCATCCATTGTCCTCCACAATAGAGAAGAGAAAACTTATGTTTCTTTATAAAATATTAAGTCTTAAGAACTGCACTCTTAGTAAAGAACTGTTTCTTTATCGATATTTTTCGTATGTTACTAACAGGAATAAACCAATGAAGGGCTTAATTCCGGATATTTGTAATATATTAACCAAGTAAAATCTTACATGTATACTTAATTCATTTGTTAATGCATCCGGAACATTACCATCAAAACATTCCTGGAAACGTGCAATCACTAACGCAGTTAATGGACTCGAAACTGAAAGCTGGAGACGCAGAATTAATGTCGACCCAGACTTTACCATATTAAGAGTCCTCCACACCTCGGTTTGTCCATGCCCTCTTTACAATCACTACGGTGATGCAACCCACCCTAAGATCATCAGAATGATGGCCAAAGTGTGGGTTGCCCCTCCGTTGAGTATGTCCTTAATGTGTATATTATGCTATAAGACAATCACCGATGAAGTCGAACATGGTATAAGCGAATGCCCTAGTAATGCTATAGAGAAACAGGCCTTTATCAGAGATGTAGAAAATAATATCAGCTATTCTGCAGCACAAACATTAAGATCTAACTCACCTGACAGGTTTATGCTGAAAGTTCTTAGATCGGACCTTAGCATCGACTTGCCAGATGAGCAAAAACTAGTTTGCTTAAAACTCTGCATGTTGTTTGCATACAAATGCATTGAGAAACTCTTGTAAATTTCTCGCTCGAGGTGGGTGGGAATAAATAGTTAATAAGACTCTGGTTCCCACCCAGCTCGATCTTGGATAGTGTACCATGTAACTTGAAAAACAAATGTCTATTTCAGTGATAATCTATTGCATGTAATACTCTGTAAACATGTACTTGCATTGTGTGTGTGTGGGTGTGTGCGTGTGTATGTGTGTTTTCTTTTCATTATTGTTAAAATGTAAACATTTATTTGTTAATCTCCATGAGGAGGAAACAAAATGAATAAATAAATCTTACTTTTCTTATAGTTATTATCATTATTATTATTATTATTATTGCTATTTTTTTATCATTGTTATCATCTCATATTATTTTATTTGTTTCCAGATCTAACCGTTAGCACTGCAAGGTTTTTATGGTCCATAAACAGATTAGACGGGCGTTGCCACGACGACAGGGTGACGGCCACTGAACGCCGACGGAAATGACGTCACTCACGCGATGCATGAAGAACAACTGGAGCTACATCCGTGTGGCTATAGTTGTTTATTTAGTATGCTTTGTGTCAACGGTGGCTTGGTTAAACAAGCACCGTCAGTCGCCGCTATTCTGGGTCACAGGGGTTGTTGGCGATTCTTCCCTGAGCTCGACAGAGCACTTGGATAGTACCGTAGACGTTAAAGCCGCCAACGTCAGAATACGATCGAAAGAGGTTTTGAATGTGGTAACGCCAAAACGCGCCTTATTGAACAAAGTGAAAGAGAAGTACGTGTTACAGTTGTTTAACGATTCAAAAACGTTTTGCGGGGGCGATTTCGTCGGATACGGTCAAATACTCGCCAAACTTTCGAACGTTGTTGTCGATCCGAGGTTTGGCAAAGGACGGATCGGCGGCGAGAACATTACGCAGGTGATCAAGCAGACGGAGGACAAGGAGTATTACACGTTAGAGAAAGGCTACTTCTCTCTGAAGTGCTCAGGGAACGTCGCTTACACGTTCAAGCAGAAATCTCACCTAAAGCAATGGCTGACGGCTCTCAGCGGCGTTGAACGTGTACCGGAAACGAGCGTCACCATGCCAACTTGGACGATGGCGGTGATGCGTTATGAATACGCCAACCTTTATCATACGATGACGGATTTTTACAGTGCGTTCCTAGTGACCCGGATCTTTAATCTCGATCCTGGGGCCACCAACGTGCTCTGGGTGGACGGTCACCCGTGGGGAGCGCTCGATTCTACGTGGGACGTTTTGTTCGGAAACGTAAGTCGAGTCGGTGAAATCAAAGAACCGGTGCAGTTTCAAAACCTCGTGTGGAGTATCATGGGTTATGACAGTATAATGAATGAACATCATTCTCCGTACATTCCCTACACTGAGGAGTTTCGCGACTTCTTTCTATCTCGACACGGCATCGCGACCGAGAAGGAGCTACGGTGCCAGAAACTCAACATTATGTTCCTCTGGAGGCGAGACTATCTCGCCCATCCCAGAAATCCATCCGGTCACGTGTCCCGCAAGATAAAAAACGAGGAGGAGCTACTCGTTCGCGCCAAAGAACTACTTCCGGGTCACCCGATCGAGGGCCGCCAAATCGACAATCTCACCATGTCCGAGCAGTTGGGAGTCGTGTCGGGCACGGATATCCTGATCGGGATGCACGGTGCCGGTCTGACTCATACTCTCTTCCTCCCGCGACACGGCGGTCTGATCGAGCTCTTCCCGACCTACTGGTCGTCCGCAAACCGCCACTTCCGGGCAATGTGCCAGTGGCGGGGCCTCCATTACTCGACCTGGTCGAATAGGGATCCGAAGCGAGAGCTAGACGGCCATTACACGGTGGTGGATGTTGACGCTGTCATGAAGATGCTTCATGAGATGCACCATAAAATGTGTGGCGAAGATGCTGGCCATCAATAGAGGTTCGGTTTAGTTTTATCATTTATAGGTGCTTGTTCACAGAAGAGAAAATTTGAAAGTAAAATTAAAATGTCGTTGAAACAATGCAGTTTATGTATTGTTGTTTGATATACATGTACAATAAAAAGTAACTTTAAAAGAACAGTTAATGAAAGAAGCGTTGTCTTACGTTTGATTACAATGAATTTTACTTCACTGTATACAGTGAACCCTCGTTTATCCGGACCCCGATTATCCGGATGTCTCACAATCCGAACAAAATTGTAAGGGAACGGAATTATTGGACCAGTTTATTGCAGACGACTTTTGAAAACATTGTGGGTAAAGGAGAAATTGCTCGTGACGAGCAATTTCTCCTTTTCCCACAATGTTTTCTGCCATATCAGATTGGGACGGTCGACAATTTGGCGTTTGCTAAAGGGTTATAAGCATACATCGCTCATACAGACCGTTTATGTCTTAATGTGAATAAGAACATGCTCTGTTTCATTAGTCCGGACTATTCGGTAAACCGGACATTTTGTTGGGAACGGACGTGTTCGGATAAACGAGGGTTCACTGTACACACCTTAAAGAACTAAAAACGATATAACTTTGATTCCAAAGACTTTTCTTCGGTGCGTATCATATAATAGTTCAGCTGGTGTGCAATTATACGGAGTTTAAACCAGTAAGCGGTGTTAAAATTGGAATTGTTCATTAGTCCACAAAAACATGACGTAAAGAGTTCCCTTTGTTTTTGTACAAGCCAATAATGATACTCTCAAGCTAGGTACTTGCAGGCCTTCCAGGAGCGACTCAGAAAAAAATGTAGGAGGTTTTCGGACAGAAACGTAGGAAATATTAGGAATATTTTTTCCAAAGAAAAATAGGAAAAGTAGGAATATTTTCAATTAGAATGTCAATTAATCACGGCAAATAACTTATATGCGGAGGCATTCTTAACGCAAAACTCTATCATTCTTTGTGCAGTGTGGACTACTCTTGTATAACAGGATGAATTCCTGGGTTTCTTTCATCAAATTGCTCTGAAGTTATTGAAAGATCATCTCCCATTTATTTCTTCATATTTTTCTTTCAGGTAACCAGCTCCAGACATACAGTATATACAGGTAAACAGTACCAGGTGGGTGCCGCAAGGACTTTCATCATCAACCTGGTTCCTGTTGTCCTGTGCAACATTATTAGCGGTGGTACTGTTAATCATTCCATACGTGGGTGTATATACATAGAGGCATATAACTTCCGGTGCAAGAGAATATCCGGATATGTTCGGACATTTTCCCTACAAACCACTTTTGAGCGGCGCACTTCTGATTCCTTGGAACAAACTGCATCAGAATGAGAGTTATCTGCGTTCGTCAAACCATACGGCTCTGTCTCAACCAATCGCAAATGAAGGAAGAGAAGCTCCTTTAACATACAACTATTCCTCATGAATGCTTGCATTAGGGGTTGCAGCAGACTGTGAAAGAAATCAATGAAACAAAAGGAGAATGTGTTCGTCCATGTTACAATGGATTACGTCAGACTACACTGTTTTTCCTGTAAGGTTTTTTTTATTTGAGTGGTTTTCAAAACTTGATAGAAGGGGAAGGTGCTTGTGCATGGCCGCGCTTTTATGAAAGATAGTCTGTTGGCTGATCAAGAGAATACAGATGGTAAGCTGTACCATGCTTGACCAGTCCCTAAGAGCAGTTAGGTAAAGGATTCTTCCCATCTAAAACGAGCTAAGCATTACAGTATCATTAATAAGTTGTTGTCGCGACACATTCCCAATTAGAAAAACGAAACGTGAGCAACTACAACAGTCGTAACTATATCGAAGATGTGTTTAGGAAAATTCCTTGGTTTGTGAATGCCTCCCCGAGAAAGAGAAGGTTTTTCTTTTGCTTGAAGCGATTAAGTGGGTATAGATCTATTACGGGTTTATTACGAAGGTGAGAAAGAGAAGATGGCGGGAAGGCGTTATTTATGTGGGTAGTGTGACACAGCTTTGAGATGGCCTGTCTCTTTCTCTCTTCGTAAGGGGTAATTAGCTCATTGAGACTGCCTCCTGGATTCAATAAAAAGAAGACATGATGGTTTTCCCACAACATCAGAGAACAGTCTGACGAGTGGGCGCCGTGCATGGCCTTTCAACCATCATGCAATCCTATGGAACATTCGAGATTTTCCAAATATGGACATGTGCACTGAGTTTGATACCAGCAGCACTAATTGAGGTAATTGTTTAAGACATATTTAAACCCTGCATCCAGAATTGCGGCTCGCTTTGTATTTACTCTATAAATAAAGTGTAATTCATCATCATATCCCTTTTAGATAGAATCATTTTAAGTTTTTAGAAACCCTGCATCTAGCGGTATTGTTCACTGTTTTTGTCTTCAATTCAGATGAGTTAAATTTTGATCCTAATAACGATAATGGATTCGAGCTCCGTGAGAACCCAATTTTGCTAGAGCTTTCAATCCTGCAATTCGGGTCAAACTGTACATTCGAGATGTCCATATTTACCAAAACCCAATCCAGAGCTGATAAGTTATTCGCTTCTAGCTAGATATTCGTTTGTTAAACATCATATTACCAATGTCCAGCCATCCTGCAATTCCGGCCAAACTGTACATTCGAGATGTCCATATTTACCAATACCCAATCCAGAGCTGATAAGTTATTCGCTTCTAGTATATTCGTTTGTTAAACCTCATATATCTAATCCCAAACCATCCTGCAGTTCCGGCTAAACTGTACATTCGAGATGTCCATATTTACCAATATCCAATCCAGAGCTGATAAGTTATTCGCTTCTAGTGTATTCGTTTGACAAACCTCATATATCTAATCCCAAACCATCCTGCAGTTCCGGCCAAACTGTACATTCGAGATGTCCATATTTACCAATATCCAATCCAAAGCTGGCAGATTATTCACTTCTAGCTAGATATTCGTTTGTTAAACATCATATAGCCAATGTCCAGCCATCCTGCAATTCCGGCCAAACTGTACATTCGAGATGTCCATATTTACCAATACCGAATCCAGGGCTGATAATTTATTCGCTTCTAGTATATTCGTTTGACAAACCTCATATATCTTATCCCAAACCATCCTGCAGTTCCGGCCAAACTGTACATTCGAGATGTCCATATTTACCAATATCCAATCCAAAGCTGGCAGATTATTCACTTCTAGCTAGATATTTGTTTGTTAAACATCATATATCCAATCCCTGGACTGGCTGGTTATTCACTTCTAGCTAGATATTCGTTTGTTTTACATCATATAACCAATCCCTAGCCAGCTTGCAATTTCACTCGAACTGTACATTCGGTTTGTCCATATTTACAATATCCAATCCAGAGCTGTCAGGTTATTCACTTCTAGCTAGATATTCGTTTGTTTTACATCATATAACCAATCCCTAGCCAGCTTGCAATTTCACTCGAACTGTACATTCGGTTTGTCCATATTTACAATATCCAATCCAGAGCTGTCAGGTTATTCACTTCTAGCTAGATATTCGTTTGTTTTACATCATATAACCAATCCCTAGCCAGCTTGCAATTTCACTCGAACTGTACATTCGGTTTGTCCATATTTACAATATCCAATCCAGAGCTGTCAGGTTATTCACTTCTAGCTAGATATTCGTTTGTTTTACATCATATAACCAATCCCTAGCCAGCTTGCAATTTCACTCGAACTGTACATTCGGTTTGTCCATATTTACAATATCCAATCCAGAGCTGTCAGGTTATTCACTTCTAGCTAGATATTCGTTTGTTTTACATCATATAACCAATCCCTAGCCAGCTTGCAATTTCACTCGAACTGTACATTCGGTTTGTCCATATTTACAATATCCAATCCAGAGCTGTCAGGTTATTCACTTCTAGCTAGATATTCGTTTGTTTTACATCATATAACCAATCCCTAGCCAGCTTGCAAGTTCATGCGAACTGTACATTCGGTTTGTCCATATTTACAATATCCAAACCAGAGCTGGCAGGTTATTCACTTCTAGCTAGGTATTCGTTTGTTTAACAGCATATATCTAATTGTCAGCAAGCTTGGAATTCGCTATCAATTGTTTATTCAATTTGCTGATTTTTAAGTGCTCACTTAACTCCAAACGTCCAGCCAGCAAGTTATTGTAACCTATTTGGGTATTAAATTCCCAATTCACAATATACAATCCCTAGCCAACTTCACACACCTTTCACTTATCCGCATTCGGTGTTAGTTATGTTTATGCACCCAGTAAGTCAGCTGGAGATTCATCTAGTTGAGTTACCAGAACTTGCTTCAAATCATTAATACTATTAAACTAAGCGTGTTGCATGATTGGTCAAGAGCAATTTTCTTGGTTAAATTGGATGTTGATAACAGGCAAGATACCAGTTAATAACCTTTGCGACAGCTGCATTCCTTTAAAATGTTGTTGGAAATCTATCACAATTTTCTTCCATGTAAAATGAGAACTCACATAACCAACTTTAGACTTTCAACACATCCGCTTCGGATAGAAATGGGCAGATATAGAAAAATCGTATTGAAAGAAACCAGAGGGTGTGTTTATTTTGTAACTTGAATGTAATCGAGGATGAGTTCTATATTCAATAAGTCTGCCCGGCCTATTCTGATTTAAGGGCTTTAAGCTTTATACGGTCACTATATACTCAACCAAATTTGTTCAAATTTATTAGTATTATAATGTTAAATAACAAAAATCAGTTCCAAATCTTTCCAAATTCATTTGTGAAGCTCTCAAACGACAGTCATGTTCATTCTATAATTTGACAAACTAACTGCTTGTCTTTATAGATGTACTGTTATTACCATACCATATAAATTTGCAATAAAGGTAAATCAACATGTTACCTCTCATTAAAGGGAGATCAAATGATTGCTTATCTTTCATTAAAACCATTTTATCGCACATTCAATCTTTGTGCGACACGCGTACATGTGAAGACAGTTCTTAAGACCATCTGATTCGTTAACGTAGGCTTAAAGTAATCGAACTAGTGAACTGGTCCCCCGCTGTCTACTGGCTCCACTATGTTCCACAAGATAGACATTGGACAGCCTACACATTCTGAGCGATTTGATTGATCGGATTGGAACGTTCCAAAACACGACAACAGCAACAAGAAGCAATTTACAAGGTTTTATCTTCTGAGTCACTGTTTTGAGAAAACCAAAGCAGACATATATTTTCAAAATTTGGCTGTTTCAATGATTTGTATCAATAGTTTTGTCAAAACTGCCATACCGAACATTTTGACAAACAATTACGTAAAGGTGACTTCTTCTCACGGCATGTTTGAACCGGCAAACGTTCACCGCTAAGGACAGTATGCTGTTTTCGCTCATTCTGTCACCAGCACTGATTCTGCCTGGTAGATTTCTACCATACCGGTCGCTATATTCGATAGATGAGAGACCAGTTTCTAGTCTATCAAACTAGTAGAAATGACCCCAGGCTAGAAATGTCCCTGCATTTTGGACAACTCTACAATCTTGGGGCCATGGACTGTCTTTATGGGGACTACTTTTAATCTCCAGGTTCAGCCATTGTAACATAACATGTGTCGGTTATTATTATTGCTTGGGTGTTTCTTTTAACCCTTTACCAAACACAACATTTTAAACTGTCCCTAATTGAAAGAGTTTGCAGACAACAGTTCAAAATGTGATGAAATTGAAAAATAATCTTCTGATAGAATATAAGTAATTGTGGGAAAAGTAGAAATTGCTCGTTACGTTTTCCAGAGATGTCTGCAAACAAATGGCCAAATGTTGTTATTGTTTGGTAATGGGTAAGTGTGGTATAATTTATTTTGTAATATAACATGTGTCTGTAAAGATAATTGTCTCGGTGTTTCTTTTTGTTAGTTATAATATATACATTGTAACAAAATATGTGTCGGTAATTATAATTGCCCGTGTGTTTGTTTTTGTTAGGTTTGATTCTTGTTCAAATTCTTGATTTATAATAAAATATCTAAAAATACTCTCTGTGTAGTATATGGTGTGTAGGTCGACCCATTTCCCCCATTGGTAATTTGTGACCGATCAAATTGAAAAGGATAGGACAAAGGGAAGCAAGGAAAGGCTACTAGCTTATCACGCACAACCTTTTTCTTAGCAATCTTTTCTAATACTTTTTCAGTCTTTTACATTAGATGAGTTAATTAAGAGTCTGTTTTTTCGAACGGACGTTACCAAACGCATTTTTACAAATGACGGTTATGTTTGAAAAAAAAGTACTCTTAAAGGGTCTATCTCACAGGAACTGGTCTACGAGTAACACAGATTGGAAAGGTGACTTAGTAACTTAGTATCTAAAATAACAATTGAAACGTGTCTTCGTTGTAAGAGAAAAATAACAAAGAAAATGAATTAATATATGAAACGTACTTCCGTGCCTTTCAGTGCTTTGATCGCATGTTTCGATGATTTTAATATGGGCAATAATGCACATTCAAACGTTTGTGAACCCCCGTGATAAGTGTATGTAGACAAAGCGCTATATGGGCAATCTAAATTTAGATCATTGTTTGCATGATAAGCTGTTTAAACGGTTTACTATATCAGCAACATATACGTGCTATATCTTGACCACGCTATGATTAAACAGGGGTTTTAAGTATGCCAATAATCTAGTTTCATGTTGTTTTATAGATCCGTAATGTTATTTAATCCATAGAAAGACATTTTGTCTTAAAGGTAATAAGTCTTCAATCTGTGAGATAGTCCATTTAAATGACGTGTGCCTGTGTGAAGTTTTGCACGTGGCGCTTCCATTGTGATGCTGTACATGGTGGCTTAATCGACTAATCAAATACAACCCAATCCTGTGTACACATTAATTGGAACGACTGAAATTCAATCGGTAAGGTTATTCAGCATTACTAATACTTCCATAATGTAAAATTCGATCTGCGATTGTTTCCCTAAAACAAATACACATATGCACGGTGCAGCACGATATTTAACCCTTACCCAAAAAATAAAGACATTTGACCAGTTTGTTGCAGACGACTTTAGAAAACATTGTGGGAAAAGGAGAAATTGCTCGTAACGATGCCACAATGTTTTCTGCTCTATCTGAAGAATAATTTTCAATTAAATGACATTTAGAAATGTCGTCTGCAAACTCTTTCAATTTGGTATAGTCAAAAATTTATCGTTTGGGAAAGGGTTAGATAACATCATGAGATCATTGTACAGCCATTCATAAGCATACCTATCTGCTTTTCTTTTAAATCTTTACCAAACGCCAAATTCTCGTCTGACCGAAATTGAAGGAGTTTGCAGACGACATTTCAAAATGTGATGAAATTGAAAAATGATTTTCTGATAGGGGAGAAAACATTTTGGGAAAAGGAGAGGTTGATCGTTACGAGCAATTTCTCCTTTTCCCACAGTGTTTTCCAGAGTCGTCTGAAACAAACTGGTCAAATGGCGTCATTGTTTGGTAAAGGGTTAAGAAATACTTGGTCTGAAAGATAAATGCCTGAGTAGACCAAATCCTTACGATACTATCTTTAGCTACCATGTCAATATATATTTAGTGAAACGCAGCATTGGCAAATTGGGGACGAGTTTGTGAACTGGCCTCTGTATTTTGGAATGTGACAATAGAGGGTAGTAAAGATTATTGACAGATAGGAAAACAATGAGATGGTTATGACCTAGTTTCTTTGTTGTTAAAAGAGAATGCAGTGGTAGTTTATGAATTGGGATATTAATCCTTTCTTGTGGCAGACACGTTGAAGGGTCAAAATGACCCTTATGTTTATAGAATAAGGGTAGTGTAATACGTGTAATAATGGGGGGGGGGGCGGGGGGGGCTGGGGGTGGGAGGGGGGATATGGACTAATGCTGAATATATCTTTTTAAGTGGAAGTTACTTTTGAGGGGCGAAAATGATTTCTTCCTTTTATATCCATAGAATAAGGACAGTATATGTATGCATGGGGGAAATATGGACTCAGGTTGAATATATCTTTTTGAGTGGAAGGCACTACAGTGGAGAGAACTTGTTTTTCTTTACATATATAAGTATCGGACAATGAAGGGTGGATGAATTGTGCAGTCCTAACATACGCGTTCATTGTAGAGACGTCCAAGCTATTTCGATTCTTCCGCTTACTCAACGACGACGAAATACCTTGCAGGCGTTACGATTTGAAAACAGTAACTTATGACGAGGAAGCTCTCCTTTTTGTGCGGCAATTTTCACATCAATTGGTAGCTTAACTCTTTACCACTTGCATATGGCATGTTTTTACTTGAAGCAGACGACTTGAAAAAAACTTTGTAAACTTGTGAAAAACATTTCAGTTCTGCTTTTGTGATTAGTGAATAGAGTGGAAAAGCATTGTGGTAAAAAGAGAAATTGATTGTGACAAGCAATTTCTCCTTTTGCCACAATGCTTTTTGAAAGTCGTATGCTGTAAGACGCAAACATGTGGCGTTAGGCGGCAATGTGTTAAATTAGCCTTTTTGTGTGCATTTTGTTTGTAAATCGCTTGTAGAAATAGAATTTCTCGATCAATAGGACAGTATTAGGACAGCATTATGGTTGGTTTCAAATTTAAACCAACATTCCATGGTGGGTAACTAGTGTTGAACGCGATCCTTCGTATCATGGATACGCTGACCTTTCACGACTGAAGGGTTTCGCTTACACAGTATCAAAAGTAACCCTAACCATGTGATACTGAGACATGGTTGATGTAACATATTAAGTAGAAATTTATCGTGTCGATCAGTTACATGTAATTTGATTCTCCTTTTTTTCCCTCCTCGGTCGTTTGCAATCAGTTTGTTAAACCCTTTCCCAAACAATCACGACATTTGACCACTTTGTTGCAGACGACTTTAGAAAACATTGTTGGAAAAGGAGAAATTGCTCGTGACGAGCAGTTTCTCATTTTCCCACAATGGTTTCTGCCCTATCAAAAGATTATTCCCCAATTTCATTACATTTTGAAATGTTGTCTGCACACTCTTTCAACTTGGGGCAGTCGAGAATTCGGCTTTTGATATAGGGTTAATCATACTTTTCGAGCTGATTGAGAGTTCTATTTATACAACGGAAACAGCCGTTTCCCCTGTATTCTCCCTTGTTTCGAATTAGGATTCTATCCATTACACTACAACACCATGCTTTGACGCATCTGTTGTTTAACCTTTTACCAAACGGCAAATTTTCGGCTGTCCCAAGTTGAAAGAGTTTGCAGACGACATTTCAAAATGTGATGAAGTTTAAACTATTTTTTTGATAGGGCAGAACACTTTGTGGGAAAAAGAGAAGTTGCTAGTAAATAGCAATTTTTCATTTTCCCACAGTGTTTTCCAGAGTCGTCTGCAACACACTGGTCAATGTCGTTATTATCTGGTAATGGGTTAATAGTATGAAAGAAACCATCGTGATTAAAGGAGAAATTGCTTGTGACAAAAATGAATCCCCTAAAGAAACAGTGTTTTCTTCCGAATGTCGTATAAAATATTTCGTTCATACTCGTATGCTTTGTCGTCTGCTGTTTCTTTGAATTTCGACCCGTCAGAAACTCTTTTATTAGGGGGAATGAGTTATGTGCTGACGTCACATTGATATCGGTATCTTATTGACCGACCCAGATATATTTCTTCAGTCGGTTTCTTTCGGATGATCCAGACTTAGATATTAAAATCTTTTACAGCTTGGATTACCCGTGTAAAGTTATATTCGGTCAAGACCAGGGTACCGTTTTACTAAACAGTTTACGCTTAAGATTTGTGTAAGTCTAAAACAACAATTCCTCTTATTCAATATTGGGCGAAGCAATATTGCAAAGTAATAGATCATTGGAATCGTCTCGCTGATACGATTCCAATGACGTGTCACATTGGAATATTGTAATTTCTTTGAAGATTCTATTCATGTTTATCAGTTATGACTTACGCAAATACTTCCCTTATGTTGTTTAGTAAAACGATACACAGGGATCAAGAAATCTCCGAATTCCAATCGGTCCGAGAATCGACCGAAATCCTTCCATACCTCTCCCCCCTCCCGAAAAAATACTAATTTCTTTCATGCATCTAATCGCACACTGTGCTTTATGTGCAATTACCAAATCAAACCTTTTAATTCGAGATAAAACTAAGTGTAAACTTGTTTTGTTTCTCTTTTCTTACTTTTAGTAATCATTTTAGAAATGTCCAATTAAACAAAGACAATGACACATTTAGAGGTGCCGCCTGTTCGCGAGTAAAGATGATACAACCTTGAAACAAAACAGTTCTTGTACTGCGATATAATAATTGACGAAAAGAAGTTAATAAACATAAAGATTTATTCAGAATGGTTCAATATTATATATAAGTATGTGTGATCGGTTTGTACTGGATCTCGAAACCGTTTTTATCCTGTCACTAGTGTCATTTTGGGACCGATAACATTTGTGATATCCGGCACTAACCATATAACACATGCACGTGATGAATCATGAAGTCATGTTTACACCATTCTCTACTTATTTTTCCTTTTTTTCTCGTGTTTTATTTACATCGTGTTTGTTTGTTTGAAAGAATACATAAAGGTAACAGGATACATAGAAAAGACAGTTGGTGTCTTTGAATGGGAAAGGTTATCGGGCTCGGCTTCGGATTATTATCCATTTTGCCATCGACTCACCGGATAATATTCCTAAGCTTTGCCCGATAACGTTTCCTATTCACGAGACTTTCTCCGCTTTAGGATGCGAGTTCACGGTTATTCATTGCAAACAAGTTCTGAGTACCTAAACCTAAAACCGAACGAATGTTTCTTTCAATGGCTTTTCTCCAGTGCATCCTAACTCAGTATATATCGAACATCTTTAACCCCTTACCAAACAATAACGACATTTGACCGGTCTGTTGCAAGGTTTGGAAGACATTGTGAGAAAAGGAGAAAAAGTTGTGTATCAAGTAGCCAGGTCAGAGGTGAAGAAACAGGCAATCTGAATTATTAACTGGCTAATCTGGGTTCTTGTTCCTTGGCTTTCACGTTTAAGTTTTGCTAATGGTTTTTTGTTGATAGATATTTGAATCTGACCAAAAGGGTCCCGAATAATAGGCCTAAAGTTTGATATAGCATTAGTCTCCTTTCATGAGCCTTTACTAAAGTCACTCTCAACGACTGCTTCTTGGATAATACATCAGTACTAGCGCCGATTCGTGGGTTAGTTCCGGCAGTTTCACCTCACCTTACGGGGATCGAACCCGGGACCCTCGGTACAAGAGGCCGACACCTTCGAGGTTTCAAGAGAGTACATAGGTAGTGCATAAATGGAAATATATGGTCTAACGCATTGAGGGTATTTATGAAAAAAATGAGACGCCAAATACAATTACAAATACCAACACTCTTGTACTTGCATATCGCAAAAAAAATATTTTTCAATATTGAGTTACGCTTCACAAAAGCCTATTTACAAAGCCCTCGTGTTTATTGTTAGCTATTATCAATAGCATAATTTATACAAATAAATGGTAAGTTTCGATCGCAATTGATTTTGTTCGAAGCGCCAAACGCCTATTGGAAGGGCATTCCTCCTTTTCGGTCGAGTCAAGTATATCGATCTATCGACCAACACAGTTTGTTTGGTTGCTAGGTCCGACAAAGTTACTTTCCTCTGTCGATTCAACCAACGATCCTTGGAGAACATTTATGTTACAACCAGTTTTGAATTAGAATACTAGTTTTGAAGTGATTACTTCAATTCTCGTATTTCATTTCAAAACTGGTTGTTAATGTGTTTTCTAGTCGAGTTAAGAATAAAAAAGTTATTTTTGAGTGATTTTGAAATTTGCTGATAAGCCGGATTTCGGATTATCATTATCTTATTGAAAGTTTTGTCTGTCTTCAACTAATTATTTTGTACATCTATACAAGAAAAAACGTGGTCATTTATGTCATCTATAGGAAAGAATGTCCACATCCTAATTAGCGATATCGAATTAAGTAACTATCCACACCCAGAGACATACTATTAGGCCTCTGCAACACCTTTGTATAATTATTGCTTTGTTTACTTTTAACATATTTTATTGCCATAACAATATACACACGAAACATTCACATTCAATCAAGCAAATGAATAGTTAGGCAAAAGGGTTCAGCCACAAGTTCTACCAAATTAGATTCGACAATCCCCTTGGAAGGTATTTACATATTGTAATTATTAATAATGATCTCACATGTGTAATGATTCTTTATTGCATGTGGGATGAGTGCTCTTTTTTCCGAGGACCACGTGTTATCACGGTTTTTCATATAATCCCTCTTACAATTTAAATAGCCCAGGGCATGCTTGTCACGATCGTCACGTGATCACGTGGTATTATGCTGGTGTTTGTGTTTACAGTACTGTACAAGTCTTCGGTGAAAATAGAGGTTGAAAATGTTGAGGAAGGACGACGTCTCGGAAACGAATATGTAAGCCAATATAGTTTGTTTATGGAATAAAAGTAGTTCATTTTACAATATACATACAGATGGCAAACATTTTAAACGTCAGTCCATTTAAATATCAACCACGTCGTAGATAGTTAAACTTGTTCCAATAACCCTAACCCAGTGTGCCATGGAGATAATTAAGCCATGAGTACCATTGTTGTTTGGTCTTCAGTATTGTTCAGTTAAGCCTTATGGTGCTGGAACCAACTTCAGGCTGATGCAAACAGGTTACATCCAGGCCAGTCGCCAATTTACTTGGTGGCTTGCCTGTGATCTTACCTCTTTGCTACTCTAAGTGTCTTATCTCATAAATATTAAGCAGATATTTAAGGTTTTGGAAGGCAGATGACACAAAAATCTATTTTAAGACAATTACCTAGCATTATAAGGGTTTAAGGAATAATCCTACGAGTTTCCATTCTCATGTCATACATTTGACTGCATTAATTGCACATTATTCATTACTTCCTTTATCATATTTTCAGATGGAAAGACAGGATAGAGTACAATCATGGCCTGTAAGGTAAACCAAGGGTCTTCCTATGACAGGGTATGGTCATTTGGGAAACATTACTTGAGTGTTTTATTTACTGATCTTCATTTGTTATAATTTACGATTCAAAATTTTAATGAATTGCTTTCTGGATAGTTCATGTCTTCGGTTGCCATTTATACAACTATCACATGCAGAGAAACATTGCAAAAGGTTACTGCATGTACATGTACATCTTAACTTGACGGACCTGCAACCTTACATTTTAACTTGACGGATGTACAACCTTACATCTTAACTTGATAGACCTACAACCTTACATTTGTACTTGACGGACCTATAACCTTACATCTTAATTTGAAAGACCTATACCCAAACATCTCAACTTCACGGACCTACAACCTGACATCTTAGCTTGACAGACTTACAACCTAACATCTTAATTTGACGGACTTACAACCTAACATCTTAACTTCAAGGACCTACAGCCTTACATCTTAACTTGACGGACATTGATCCTTACATCTTAACTTCACGGACCGACAACCTTACATCTTAACTTGACTGAAGTACAACCTTACATCGTAACTTGACGGACCTACAACCTTACATCTAACTTGACGGATCTTCATCCTCACTTTTTAACTTGACGGACCGACAACATACCATCTTTATTTGACGGACTTACAACCTTACATCTTACCGTGACGGACATACAGCCTAACATCTTAACCTGATGGACATTCATCCTTACATCTTATCTTGACGGACCTACAAATATACATCTTAACTTGACGGACCTAAAACCTTACATTATAACTTGACGGACCTAGAGTCGAACATCTTAACTTGACGGACCTTCTTCCTTACATTTTAAGTTGATGTACCTACAACCTTACATTTTAATTTGACAGACATACACCTTTACATTTTAACTTGACGGAACTACAACCTTACATCTTAACTTCACGGACCTTTAACCTTACATTTTAACTTGACGGCCCTACAACATTTCATTTTAACTTGGCGGACCTACAACTTTACATTTTAACCCAGCGGACCTTTGACCTTACATTTTAACTTGACCAACCTACAACCTTGCATCTGAACCTGAAGGACCTTCAACCTTTCATTTTAACTTGACGGACCTTCATCCTCACATCTTAACTTGACGGAACTACAACCTTAGATCTTAATTGATAGACCTACAAACCTTACAGCTTTACTCTACGGACCTACAACCTAACATCTTAACTTGACGGACCTTCAATTGTTCATCTTAATCTGACGGACCTTCAGTCTTTAATCTTAACTTGATGAAATTACATCCTCACACCTGAACTGTTGGATTTTCATCCTTACATCTTAACTTTACAGACCTACAACATCACATCTTTTCTTGACGGACCTACAACCTTATATCTGTATTTGTTGGACCTTCAACCCTACAGCTTAACTTGACGGACCTTTTATTTTACATTTCATGTTGACGGACCTTCATCCGTTCATCTTAACCTGACGGACCGACGGCCTTACATCTTACCTTGAGGGACTCACAACCTTACATCTTAACTTAACAGACCGACAAACTTACAAATTTTAACATAACGGATGTACATTCTTAACTTGACAAACCTACAACCTTACATCTTAACTTGACGGACCTTCATCTTCACATATTAACTTGACAGAACTACAACCTTACATCTTAACTTGATGAACCTACAAACCTTACATCTTAACTTGGCAGACCTACAACCTTACTGGTACATGTTTATTCTACGGACCTACAACCTAACATCTTATTTTGATGGACCTACAACCTTACATCTTTACTTGAGGAACCTACAACCTTACATCTTGAATTGACGGACCCACAATCTATCAACTGAATCTGACGGACTTATAACCTTATATCTTAACTTGCCAGACCTTCAACCTTACATCTTAACTTGACGGACCGACAACTTTACATCTTAACTCTACGGAACGACAACCTGACATCTTAACTTGACAGACCTACAAACTTACATCTTAACTTGACGGACCTACAAACTTACAGATTAACTTGACAGACCTACAGCCTTACATCTTAACTTCACGGACCTACAGCCTTACATATTAACTCTACGGACAAACAACCTTACATCTTAACTTGACGGACCTACAAACTTACAGATTAACTCTACAGACCTACAGCCTTACATCTTAACTTCACGGACCTACAGCCTTACATATTAACTCTACGGACAAACAACCTTACATCTTAACTTGACGGACCTACAACCTTTCAACTTGACTTTTCAGACCTACAACCTTACATCTTAACTTGACAGACCTTCAACCTTACATCTTAAATTGACCGACCCACAGCCTATCATCTTAATCTGATGGACTTATTACCTTACATCTTAACTTGCCAGACCTTCAACCTAACATCTTAACTTGACGGAACTACAACCTTACATCTTAACTTGACGGGAGTACAACCTTACATCTTAACTTGACGGACCATTAACCTTACATCTTAACTCTACGGAACTACAACCTTACATCTTAATCTGACGGACCTTCAACCTTTCATCTTAACTTGACCGACCTTCATCCTCACATCTTAACTTGACGGACTTACAACCTTACATCTTTACTGTTCGTCGTACAACCTTATAACTGAATTTGACGGACCTTAAACCTTACATCCTGATATGACAGACCTACAACCTTACATCTTAACTCGACGGAAATACAACCTTACATCTTAACTTGAAGGACCTACAACCTTACAACTTCACTTGACGGAAGTACAACCTTACAGATTAACTTGAAGGACCTACAACCTTACATCTTAACTTGACGGACCTTCAACCTTACATATTAGCTTGACAGACCTACAACCTTAAATCTTACCTTGACGGACCTACAACCTTACCTTTTAATTTGACCGACCTACATCTTGACATCTTCACTTGACGGACCTTCAACCTTACATCTTTAATTGGCGGACCTACAACCTTACATCTTACTTTGACGGACCTTCAACTTTACATTTTAACTTGACGGACCTACAACCTTGCATCTTAACTTGACGGGCCTACGACCTTACATCTTTACCTGACAGAACTACAACCTTAGAACATAAATTGACGCGACCTACAACCTAACATCTTAACTTGAAGAAACTACAGCCGTACTTCCTAACTTGATGGACATTAACCCTTACATCTTAACTTGACGGACCTTCAACCTTACATCTTAAGTTGACGGACCTACAACTTTACCTTTTAATTTGACCGACCTACATCTCTACATCTTAACTTGACGGACCTACAACCTTTCAACTTGACTTTTCAGACCTACAACCTTACATCTTAACTTGACAGACCTTCAACCTTACATCTTAAATTGACCGACCCACAGCCTATCATCTTAATCTGATGGACTTATTACCTTACATCTTAACTTGCCAGACATTCAACCTTACATATTCACTTGACGGAAGTACAACCTTACATCTTAACTTGACGGACCATTAACCTTACATCTTAACTCTACGGAACTACAACTTTACATCTTAACCTGACGGACCTTCAACCTTACATCTTAACTTGACCGACTTTCATCCTCACATCTTAACTTGACGGACTTACAACCGTACATCTTTACTGTTGGTCGTACAACCTTACAACTGAATTTGACGGACCTTCAACCTTACATCCTAATATGACAGACCTACAATCTTACATCTTAACTCGACGGAAATACAACCTTACACCTTACATCTTAACTTGAAGGACCTACAACCTAACATCTTCACTTGACGGAAGTACAACCTTACAGATTAACGTGACGGACCTACAATCATACATCTTAACTCGACGGAAATACAACCTTACATCTTAACTTAAAGGACCTACAACCTTACATCTTCACTTGACGGAAGTACAACCTTACAGATTAACGTGACGGACCTACAATCTTACATCTTAACTTGACGGAAATACAACCTTACATATTAACTTGAAGGACCTACAACCTTACATCTTCACTTGACGGAAGTACAACCTTACAGATTAACGTGACGGACCTACAATCTTACATCCTAATATGACAGACCTACAACCTTACATCTTAACTCGACGGAAATACAACCTTACATATTAACTTGAAGGACCTACAACCTTACATCTTCACTTGACGAAAGTACAACCTTACAGATTAACGTGACGGACCTACAATCTTACATCTTAACTTGACGGAAATACAACCTTACATATTAACTTGAAGGACCTACAACCTTACATCTTCACTTGACGGAAGTACAACTTTACAGATTAACGTGACGGACCTACAATCTTACCTCTTAACTTGACGGACCTTCAACCTTACATATCAACTTGACAGACCTACAACCTTACCTTTTAATTTGACGGACCTACAACTTTACATTTTAATTTTACGGACCTACAACTTTACATTATAACTTGACGGACCTACAACCTTGCATCTTAACTTGACGGACCTACAACCTTACAACTTTACCTGACAGAACTACAACCTTACAACTCAAATTGACGCGACCTACAACCTAACATCTTAACTTGAAGAAGCTACAGCCGTACACCCTAACTTGACGAACATTAACCCTTACATCTTAACTTGACGGACCTACAACTTTACATCTTAACTTGACGGACCTTAAACCTTACATCTTAACTTGACAGACCTTCATCCTCACATCTTAACTTGAGAGACCATCATACTCACATCTTTACTTGACGGACCTACAACCTTACATATCAACTTGACAGACCTACAACCTTACATCTTAACTTGACGTCCCTACAACCTTACACCTTAATTTGATGGACCTAAAACTTTACAGTTTTATTGACAGATCCACAACCTTTCATCTTAACTTGACGGAAGTACGACCTTACATCTTAACTTGACGGAAGTACAATCTTACATCTAAACTTGACGGACCTACAACCTTACATTTTAACTTGACAAACCTACAACCTTACATTTTATCTTGACGGACATACAACCTTACCTTTTAACTTGACGGACATACAACCTTACATCTTAACTTGACAGACCAACAGCCATACATCCTAACTTGACAGACCTACAGCCTTACATATCAACTTGACGGACCAACAACCTTACATTTAAACTTGACGAACCTACAATCTTACATTTTAATTTGACTGACCTTCAACCTTACATCTTAACTTGACGGACAACAACTTTACATCTTAACTTGACGGATCTAAAACCTTAAATTGTATCTCTACGGACCTACAACCTTAACTTTTAATTTGACCGACCTACATCTTTACATCTTATCTTGACGGACCTTCAACCTTACATTCTAAATTGGCGGACCTACAACCTTACATCTTAATTTGACGTACCTACATCCTTACATTTTAACTTAACGGACCTACAACTTTACATTATGACTTGACGGACCTACAACCTTACATCTTAACTTGACGGACCTACAACCTTAGACTTTAATTTGATGGACCTGCAACCTAACATCTTAACTTGAAGAACATACAACCGTACATCCTAACTTGACGGACATTAACCCGTACATCTTAACTTAACCGACCTACAACCTTACATCTTAACTTGACGGACCTTAACCCTTACATCTTAACTTGACGGACCTTAAGCCTTACATCTTAACTTGACCGACCCTTATCCTCACATCTTAACTTGACAGACCTTCAACCTTACATCTTAACTTGACGGACCTACAACCTTACATTTCATCTTGACGGACCTATAACCTTACATCTTAATTTGACGGACCTTCATCCTTACATTCTAACTTGACGGACCTTCATCCCTACATCTTAACTTGACGGACCAACAAGCTTACATTTTAACTTGACGGACCTACAACCTTACACCTTAACTTGACGAACCTTCATCCTTACGTTTTAACTTTGCGGACCTGCAACCTTACATCTTAACTTTACGGGCCAACAACCTTACATTTTAACTTGACGGACCTACAATCCTGCATTTTAACTTGACGGACCTTCAACCTCATATCTAAACTTGACGGACATACAACCTTACATCTTGATTTGACGGACCTTCAACCTTTCATCTTCATTTGGCGGACCTACAACCTTACATTTTAATTTGGCGGACCTTCAACCTTACATCTTCATTTGACGGACCTTCAACCTTACATCTTAATTTGACGGACCTTCAACCTTACATCTTAATTTGACGGACCTTCAACCTTACATCTTAATTTGACGGACCTTCAACCTTACATATTACATTAGCGAACCTACAACCTTACATCTTAACTTGATTGACCTTCAACCTTACAATTCAACTTTACGGACCTACAACCTTACATCATAACTTGACAGACCTACAACCTAACATCTTAACCTGACGGACCTTCAATCTTACATCTTTACTTGACGAAACTACAACCTTACATCCTTACTTGACGGACATACTATGTGTATTATTTGTTATTTATTCTTTCATTTGTTTATGCGACCAGGTATATGCAGCGACGAAATGATTCGAACATTCAACCTGTTCATTGAGGGGCTTGAATGATTCAAACTTACAACCTTAATTATGTGGCGTGGGAATGATTTCGAACTTTACGCTGATTAATGCGGCGCCGGAATGATCCAAACCTACACGCTGGTCAATGCGGTGCTTGAATGATTCGAACCTACAACCTAATTAATGTGACATGGGAATAATTTGGAACTACACGCTGATTAATGCGGCGCCGGAATGATCCAAACCTACACGCTGGTCAATGCGGTGCTTGAATGATTCGAACCTACAACCTAATTAATGTGACATGGGAATGATTTGGAACTACACGCTGATTAATGCGGCGCCGGAATGATTCAAACCTACACTCTGGTCAATGCGGTGCTGGAATGATTTGAACCTACAAAACTTTAAAACTTGCAAACCCATTACAAAGGTTTAATGTGCCCGTTTCATCACTTATCCTGGATCCTGTAGTGCGAGAGTCTCAAATATGCACGCGTTAGGGATTATAGGGTAGAGAAAGATTTCAGACTCTTTTACTCTTTCTCTCGCACATTTAAGTGTGGCTGTGGTGATTCTGTTGCACCAAGGACTGTTAAACCTTATTTTTGGTGTCACGGGACTGGCCTCCACGCATGGGTCTACAATGATCCTGGCTACACTGGAAACAGTCTCGAGGACGTCATTACTGACTATCCTTGAGGCTGGCTGACAGTCCCATTATTTACCTTTATACTGTTAGAACCAACTTCATCCTTATGCAAACAGTTTGGATCCAGGCCGCCTTGTAAGTTGTCGGCTGTGATCTAACCTGTTTGCTACTCTGCGTATCTTTCCTCATCCAAATCACGCAGATATTTAAGTTTTTGGAAAGCAGATATCACAAACATCTATTTTCGGAAAATTACCCAGCATTCAAAGGGTTACAGCTACTTTCTAGAATTACCATAACTCTTGATAGTCTAATGTCCACAGATGTTACAAAAGAGTCAACAAGATTCAGACAACACTGGATACTGACTTAAATGTGGAAAGGTTTTAACCTTTATAGTGCTGGAACCGGCTTCATGCTTATGCAAACAGGTTGGATCAAGGGAAGCTGTCAAGTAAATTGGCGGCCGGCCTGTGATCTAACCTGTTTGCTACTCTGAGTATCTTTCCTGATCAAAATAATGCAGATATTTTAGGTTTTGGAAAGCAGACGACATATTTATTAGAAAAGTATTCTGCATTCACAGGGTTAAAGCTACTTTCTAGAAATTCTTAAACTTTAGTAAGTCTTACCTTTAATTGTTACCGAAGAGTCAACAAGACTTGGGCAACACTGGATACTGACTTGAATGAAAAAAAAGGTTTAAACTGTACTTTCCAGGCATCTGATTTGATTTCAAGCAAGCGGTATTCATTAGCCAACTGTGATAATTTAAAGGATAAAATACTTCCTACTAAAAGGAAGAGTTTTGGGTTCAAATCCTGGTCACAGATAAAATCCTTGCATGCTTGAAAAAACTCGTTATATTTCCAGATTGTATGGATCATTGTTGAATCAAAGTTTTAAACCTTATAGTGCTGGAACAAACTTCGTGCTTATGCAAACAGATCAGAGTACAGGCTAGCTGCCAGGTAAACTGGCGGCTGACCTTTGATGTATCCCTTTTGCTACTCTGAGTATCTTTCCTCATCAAAATTAAACAAATATATAAGGTTTTAGAAAGCAGACAAAACATAAACCTATTTTTAGAAAATTACCAAGGGTTCTAAGGATTACGCTGATCAATAGTCCTCCCTCAGCTTCTATTAGCTTCTATCATTAACGGTCAACCTCAATTTAACATATATAACACATTCTAAAACAAAATCTCGTTCTAAAATAAAATTGTCTCAAATTCAAAGTCATTGCAAATCTGAAACTCTTTGAGGCGGCTAAGCTTAAACTATTTTCAAAAGTGTTTGTAACACATGTACACGTTTATATGATGGCGTGCTATATTCCTGATTTTCCCACATTAACCCATTACCAAACAATAACGACATTTTACTACTTTGTTGTAGATGACTTTGAAAACGCTATGGAAAAGGAAAAAATTGATTGTAACAAGCAATTCCTCCTTTTCACACAATGTTTTCTACTCTATCAGAGGACTATTTTTCAAATTTCATCACATTTCGCCGGCAAAGTCTTTCAATTTATAACAGTCGAACATTTGGCGTTTGGTAAAGGGTTAAAGGTGCATGTTCACGGAAAAGAAAACTTGAAAGTCAAAGTAAAATGTCATTGATACAATACAGTTTTGTGTTGTCGTTGGATATACAATTGAAAATATCGTTTTGAAAACATGATTTATTCAGAGCGTCAACTTATCTAAGCATGTATACTCTGTATGCGGTAGATCTCAAAAGCGATGTTACGCTTTGGGATTACGTGTTTGTTTCCAGTGAAAAGACGTTAAACAATGACATTATTTTTGCTTCGATTGACTAATCTTCATTGCATAGCATATAACAACACAGATGTTGTGCAGTTTCGAAAAAAATATTTTTAACTTACAACTTTTCTCACATCTGTGACAAAAACCTTTAACGATAAACATATTTACCATTTTCTTTATATCATGCTTGGAATCTGCTGTAGCAATAGTTATTTCTTTAAAACTGAACAACATCCGTGATGATGTATAATAAACACTAGAAAAGAAGCCATTGAAAGCCGTATAAAAGCTCATGCGATATTTCGTAGCAATTGATACGACTTATCAAGTTAATGGCCGGTTGAAAGATACCGAAAAGTTATCTTTTAAACCAGGGGAAAGAACTTTCACCAAACTGGCATTTCTTTATCAGAATTATTTCCCTTTTAAGTTATTTCTCGCCAGATTGCAAACTCTTTTCAATCGTTATCAAACTTGGCCAAACGAATCTCTCAAGTTCAAAGGAAGACATTTAACAAATGCACATTTATACAAATGTTTGAAACAGCGCAGGTCTACAAAAACGTCACTCAAGGGGAGGGATATTAAATATTAAACGATTTAAATGTACCCGGAAGTAGCATACTTCAGTAGTTTTCCACACTGTAAAAACGAGAGGTCGTTTAACCCATTACCAAACAATAACGAAATTTTACCACTTTGATGCAGACGACTCTTGAAAACACTGTGAGAAAGGGAGAAATTGCTCAAAACGAGCAATTTCTCCCTTTCCCACAATGTTTTTACTCTATCAGAAAATTGTTTTCCAATTCCATCACCTTTTGAAATGTCGTCTTCAAACCACTTCAACTTGGGACAGTCGAAAATTTGGCGTTTTGGTATAAGGTTCAGATATTATACGATTTAAAACATTGCGTCACGCATGGTAGATGAATCTCTATGTACAAACAATATCTATACACTTTTGACGATTTCACTCCACCTGATCATAAACACACTTATGTTACAAATAGATACGTATTGTTCACACACACGTATTGTGAAATACACTGAGTGAAACGCCTGGCTTGGATTAATCGTGTGCGCTCTATTCGTTCTTTCGTAAGTTTTCTCGTCGTTTATTTATTTATATATCGGGTTATCTTGTAACATTCTTTATCATGTTTTAAACCCGGTGTCTGTAGTTTGGTGATACGGGTGCTTGAATCATAAGCTTTGAGTTAAGAACCTCGTTCCGGAATATTGCCGGTGTTCATGAAAGGTAGCCTCCTAAGTTTGTTTAGGTTAAACTTATTTATTTTACATCGATTGTCAAACGAGTTCTAAAATCTTATATAAATCACTCTCCATTGTGCTTCCTGTATCATAATTAGTACCCGCGCCATTTATGGATTACTAGTAATGAAATCTCGCAAGGCGGAACCCGCTACTCACGGGATTCGAACCCACGATCTTCGTGTCCGGAGAACGACACTCTACCCCTGGACCGCCACTGTCCTCTGATCGCTTGCTCAAGAGTATATGGCTGTGCCTAGCTTGTCAAAACCATTTCAAAATATTTCATTTGGTTTCGACAGAGACATAGATAACAGAGATTCTCTGTTATCTATGTCTCTGGTTTCGACCATTATATCATATGATATCGTAATATTATAACAGAAAAATCTGACGAGAAGATGTCAGTCAAAATAAAATGTCGTTGAAATACAATTCTTGAATTGTTGTTTGATTTACAATTAAAAGTAACAACTGAAAGCATACATGATTCAGGAAGCGTCAATTTATGAAGGTATGTACTATAAATTTGCGAAAGCGATGTCATAGTTTTTAATTAAAAAACACACAAGTTCATCATATAGACACAATAACAAGTTAAAAACGGTCTCTGCTTCTAATGGCTATTCTTCAGTGAGTATCATTTTACAGTACAGCTGTCGTGCGGTCTTAAAGAAATTAATATCCAACTTCCGGCTTTCCTCACATCCGTGAAAAAAGCACATTTAAGACCATATTTAGAACATATCGAGGGTTCAATGCAAGACTATAGTAAGTGCTTCACAAACATGAAGCACTGACTATAGAGTATTGCATTGAACCATCGATATTTGATTCCAGTGGATCGGTAGGTTTGTTTTGTGCATCATCAATTGTGACACCGCAGGTTCACCTTACACTTTGGTTTATCATTTTCCTATTACATCTTTAACATTTTCCCTCATTTATATGTCTTAAACGGACATTAAAAGATTTTTTCAGACCTCACCAAGAGAGTCCCATTTATTTCACTTGTTACAAAAAACACATATTTTATATCATTTAATTAATGATTTAAGGATTATTAAAGATACGAGTGTAACATAATCTAAGCAATATATCCTTTATCAACAGTTATTTCTTACTTTGAATAAGTCGAACGTCCCATACAACGAGTCTGGAACAATTGGGATTATCAAGTTTCAAAGTTTCAAATAGTTTATTGACATATAAACTGAACATAGTTTGTTGTCAAACATGAATGCAACATATAAATGCATAGTAATGCATAAAAATGCATAAACATGGCAGTAAAATGAGAAAAATGTGATTTTGTGATGAAAAAGAATCACAGAATACAATAGAAAGATGAAAGTAATTGTGAAACTAAATGCCAGAATACTTGGTAGTTATGAATTATTGGTTAATTACAATATGATTATTGCGTCTGCTATTAGCTTTATCTATGAATTTACTAATGTTTAGAATTGTTTTCGTAGAATTTGTTTCCATTAAGCATATGAACTTCTGAATATTTGGCCAAGTATAATAATATTTTGGCAAATACAATCTTCTGATATCTCTATAAAAAGGACATACGAGTAGAAAGTGAAATTCGTTTTCAATTACATTCAAATTACATACTAGGCATTTCCTGGCAATGTTTCTGTGCCTTCCTACTTCAATTTAAAGAGAATGTGCGGAACATCTAAATCTTGTCAGAGTTAATCTGCTTTTTATATTGGTAATGGTTGCAAAATACATTTCCATTTCAAATGATTTTTTGAATAGCCTATAACTTTCTAATTTGTTAAATGTATTTAAATCAGCGAACCAGCTCTGTATATAAATATCAAAAATGCGCTGGGTAATACTTGTTAATGGTATTTGTGAAACATCAGTTACATTTATTAAGTGAGAATATCCTATCCTGTCTAATAAAGAGTGCATATTCAATTTCCATTCATTGACTGGATTTCCCACATTATCAGACATGTTATATATTTTAAATAAAAGAAAGTTTGGAAATTTACAAATTTTTGCCCAATATTTAATTAATGCAATTTGCCTTAAAACATGAAGAGGATATTTGCCTAGTTCACCATATACTGCAGTGTTAGGGGTTTTAAAATTAACTGATAATATTTGTTTTAAAAATTTCAATTGTATACGTTCACAATCAGTTGCCTTGTGAAATCCCCAAACTTCAGCACTGTACATTAATATGGGCAATACCATTGAATCGAATAACTTTATTTTTTCAGAAACATTTAATGAGACCTTATCGAATAATGAATTCAACGAAAACAACGCCTTTAAGGCTTGAGAAGAAAGTTGTTTCTGAGTATTGTAGAATTTTCCATTATAGGACAAATTACAACCTAGATACGTAAAATTCTTAACAATTTTAAGCTTATGACCATTATATATAAAATCATTATCTGCAAATCGGCTACCTTTTTGACAAATCATAATAAACGTTTTTTCAATATTTACTGAAACTCCCCACTCTTTCGAGTAGTCTTGTAACTTATTAAGTAATAATTGAAGGCCATTAACAGTGTAAGAAAAAAGAACAGTATCATCAGCAAATAGTAATAAAAACAGTTTTACGTCTTCCAAAGTAAAACAATCAAAAGCATCTGATTCCATATACTCGTACATGCCGTTAATGAAAAGAATAGATAAAAGAGGAGATAATGGTTCACCTTGTTTTACACCCAATGTTATATCAAAAAAATCAGTCATTTGTCCATCGGTTCTTATACATGATTTAATATTTTCATACATAGTTTCAAGCATTCTTATAATTCTTGTAGATGTTCCTATTTGAGTTAACCTGAACCAAATTGCATTATGTTTGATTGTATCAAATGCCTTGCGAAAATCAATAAAGGCACAATACAATTTTCTATTTTGTACATTTATAACATGGTTTATAATAGATGATAATACAAAGATACAATCAGTCGTGCTTTTTCCTTTTCTAAATCCAAATTGAAAATCATTAAAAACATAACTTTCGGGCAATTTACGTATCCTGGTATCTAAAACACAAGAGAAAATTTTAGCGAAAATGCTAGTAAGAGTTATTCCTCTGTAATTATTTACGTCATCGAGGTCACCCTTTTTTTGGAACTGGAACAATTATATCCTTTGTCCATTCTATATATATATACACAATTTAGAAACATAAAGTTAAAGATAGTACATAATAATGGGGCTAAAACATCCTTACATTCAATAAATATTAAGGGAGTTAACAAATCGATCCCACTGCTTTTACCCGACTTTAACGAGTTCATTGCATTTAAAACTTTATCTAATGTGAATTCGAAATCAAGCTCATCAACTGACACAGATTCATCTCGATTTCTATCAAAACCATAATTGCAATTTGTTTCAGAGACTAAATCTGGAATCGAATACATATCCTTGAAATAATTATAAAACTCGGATTTACTCAATGATGTCGAAGTACTATTTTTAGTTTTAAATTTCTTTAACTCCTTCCAAAAAGACCTTGGACTATTTTTAGCAAGACAACTAAACCGGTTTCTTTGTAGGGAGTTGTATTTATCTTTTGCACGCTTTTTAACAAACTTATAATCACGTTTGCAGGCTATCAAAACATGCTCATTTTGAAGTGAACTGTTTTTGCGATATGTTTTAATTATATCAAAATTTACTCAAAATTAAACCACGGACTTTTCAATTTTGTGTACTTCGTGTTCCTAAAACCTGTTGTAGTTGTCCTGCCAAAAATAGAAAACGCCGAATTAAACAAACAATCAGAGATTCTACCTATCCCTCTGTCAAGATCAATACTTTTATTCTCAACTTTCTGTGTAATATCTTTCAAAAAATCAATTCTATAATTAATAAGGCTTTCAAAATCATCTACGCGCTCTCTGTCCCAGTTGATTTTATCACGGGCAAACGATCTAATTTCATTCGAAATCGATGCGCTACCCGTAGTAAAACCAACCTGGACAGGGGCATGAGGAGATGCTGTATGGAAATCATGAACAACGAAATTACAAATCAGGGGAAATAACTCGTACGAACAAATAACATAATCAATAAGACTTTTTCCATTTTCTGACATGTAGGTGAATGCTCCTACATTAGCATCATCTCCAATTCTACCATTAACATTTGTAAGGTTTGAGCTAGAACACAGTTCTAAAAGTTTATTTCCAGAAGCATTTACAACACGGTCCATTGAAGATCTCGGTGGAATGGTCAATTAAAACATCATCATCATCATTATCATAAGGCATAAATTTATTAGTTTCTATATTCGACAAGATATAGTCATGCTTTTGACCACACCTAGCATTCTTTTGAGCTGAGTTCAATCAATGTCTCATACATAACCTAGGGTAAGTTGCTAAAGTGTGTGGTTGTTTACCCCATTGCAAAAATTAACTCATTTGTATCATATTGGTCCAATCACTCTCTGAATAATATAGTGCTTCCAATTTGATAGCAAGCGCATTTTTTTATTTTTGAAACAGTTTAACCGTTTCCCAAACAATAACGACATTTGACGACTTTGTTGCAGATGACTTTAGAAAACATTGTTGGAAAAGGAGAAATTGCCCGTAACGAGCAATTTTCCTTTTCCCACAAGGTTTTCTCCTCTTTCTGAAGAATATTGTTCAATTTCATCACATTTTGAAATTTCGCCTGCAAACTCTTTCAATTTGGGACTGTCGAAAATTTGTTGTTTGGGTAAGGGTTAATATACTGTTTCAAAAATTGAATAATGCGCTTGCGAACCAATTGAAAGCAAGAGTGATAGAGTACTATGGTGCATAAACGTGTTATAAAAGTTGTATGAGGTTTTATGTCTGTTTGAAGTACTTCAGGATCGTAAAGCTGTAATATTTTGTCGACGAAAACACAAAACCTTACTGCGGGGATATAAAGCGGGTGTGTATGCATATAAATACATGTTAGAGTATTTTACGAACATTAAAATTCAAATGGATGAGTGAGAAAGGGATATTAAGGGACGGATCGATTTCAATGAGCCTTGACTAACAAGCAAGACACGGTTTAAGCGTACTAAAAGAAGTCCAACAGGAAGTAACAAAATGGCGGACACGCGTCTGAGATGGAAGGGGCGTTTCGAGTTCGTATTTGCCTCGTTCGGGTACACGATAGGCATAGCTAACCTGTGGCGATTTCCACAGAAGTGTTATTCTAACGGAGGCGGTGTCTTCCTGATTCCCTACGCCATCTGCGTGGTTCTGTGCGCAGTGCCCACACTATTCATCGAGTTCGGCCTGGGTCAGCTAAAGTCCGAGGGCTGCATACAGGTGTGGCGGTTCTCTCCCCTTGTCCAGGGCATCGGCTGGGCCACGTGGTTTAACGTCCTGATGACGGTGATCTACTACAACGTTCTGCTCATGTACGCGCTCTACTACATGCTCGTCGCCTTCGTCAACATCGGCACCACGTTGCCATGGTCACGCTGCCGACCGGAAGACGACTGGAGCACCAGCAGATGCCTCTCTCCAATGCTCATCGACACCGAGAAGCTTTCAGCGGCGGAAGCCATACGAGCCTCGCTTTCGCTCATGAACTCTTCATGCGTCGCTGAGATCGAGACTAAGAATGACGTCATATCCGAGGCGTTGTCCGTAGAGGAGTTCCGGTCGATGTTTTCGGGCTGCAAACTCGAGTATGTGACCCCGGAGGAGGAGTACTGGACGCGCCTGGTGCTGGGGGTACATGAGTCCGATGGGTTTGACGATCTCGGGGCGGTGAGCGGTCGTAATGCAATACTGCTCCTCACTATGTGGGTGATCGTGTTCTATTGTTGCATGCGAGGAATTCGCTCCGTGGCTAAGGTAAGGACTGTTATGATCCTGGGTACCGTTTTACTAGACAGTTTTTGCTAGACATGTGCGTAAGTTCAAAACAACATTCACTTTTTCTTCAGAATTGAGCTTTGCAGCATTGCAAAGTAACACATCATTAGAATCGTCTCTCCGTCGTGTCACAACGCAATACTGTTTTCATTTAAGATACTATCCATGTTAATCAGTTTTGACTTACGCAAATATTTTCCTAAAGTCGTTTAGTAAAACGGTACCCAGATAATTACGCATTATAGTGTTAATCATAGGTGCACGCTTAAGTGTCCAATTTGCTCGAATGATCAAGACCTAGATATTCTATCCTACACCACACAGTAACAGCTTTGATCTTCAGAGTTAGTATCCAATATAACTAGACCCAAAATACTAAACAAATTTAGGCTAATAGAATTAGTCATTAGTAGGTTTGATAGTGTCTATCACTGCTAGTTAGTTAAGTGTCAAATAAAAGAAGAGCCTGACGATATTGAACAAAGTTAGGCCTTCGATTAACGTTTATGAAAAATATGCCGCATAGTGTCTATCAAAAGAAGACATCCAAAGTGTTAATCAAAAGTAAAATCATTTTAGTCTTTATCATAGGAAGTCCTCATTAAGGAAGTCCTCATTGTGCTCTTAATAAGAAGGCCGGTAGTACTTATCATGAGTTGTCCTATTAGTGCTAAGTAAAGACTGAGCCATTTGGATCACATGCGAATGTTGCAGATTTGTCTGAAAGCAGGGAACCTAATGCATTGGTATATAGAACATATGGTATATTAATCGCTTTCACAACAATTCAGTAGACGACAGGGGTTTATACCGCTCTCTCAGAGCGCGCAGCGCTCGGAGAGAGGATAACGGTAACATACGTACGAGTAACAAATTATGTTAACACCGGGTATACCATTAGCCAAAAAACAGGTGGTTTCCGGTTTATCTAAAGACACCCGAAGGCTTATTCGGGATGCGTCCGGCAGAGCCGGACACATCCCGATTGCATTCGGATCGTCATCGAGTAAAAACGGAATGGACTGGTTTTACATAAATTCATTACCGCTCATTGAGTTGATTTCCGCCAATCTTGAACAAACCATAAACCATTCTATCGAAAAACAACACACGAACAACAGGATCGGCGCCACCGCTTCAAACTTTAAATTGGACACAGTGTTCAACTCCTTGAAAGGACAACGTATCGCCGGTTGTAGGTAAGAGAACTTTTTGTACTCTTTCATTTCGTTATAAAACAGTATATCTAAATAGACCATTTTCACCAAAATTCGTCATAGAAAAATCGAGAAGGCGAGCCCTCGTCACGCCTCGCTGAAGATGCTTCCTCTAAACAAACATCCATCTGAAAAAAAAACTTCTCCCTTTTCAGTAGAACTACAGCATTCATTTTTAAGTATTACAGTACATGTTCCCTTCAGTACTAGGCTAGAAAGTGTGTGTTGCCCACAACACTCCACGGTGAAATAAGTGTTCACCTTCTATCGATTCGGTGATTACACCCTGCAGTTTGGCATAATCAGAGACATAGATCTATGTCTCTGGCATAATCTAATGTTTATGTAGACGGTCTATGTCATTTTCGCGGTGTGTAAGGAAAGCATTAGGTACACATCGTGTTGTATATGGAATACACTATTATGCTGACCAATAAAGCAACGATGTCAACTCGTCAGTTGCTGACCTGGATTATTTGTTATTGTTGGAGCTTTTAAATTGAGTACAAGGTACCTTCTTGACAATAGAGGATATCCATGAGATGTAACAATTTACCCCCAACACCGGGTGGAGGCACTCGACCGTTGCACCGCTTGTTATTTACTATGACAACAAAGCGATTCGCCAGTTTATAAAGATAGATATTTGTTGAACTATTGCAAGCAAACATGTCCAAAAATCGTCTTTCTTACATAGATGGACTAGATTTGGTCTCAAGAAAGCGCTATGAGGAAAATTTGTCGCTGATAGATGGGTTAGATCCATAGGAACATAAGGAAGGGTGGTGGACAGTGTGAATAAATTTTCCCAGCTGTCACCCAAACTGACATTTTTGGAATGGTTTCACTGAGGATGGGTGGGCATTGAGAATGAGCCCCAAGGAAAATGGTACTGTCCAGAATACAGGAATTTACTATCTTTGAAAAGAAATCCATGACATAGGAACAATTCATGTGAATTTTGAAAAATATGCTGGTCATGGGTGCTGGTCATTTACTCTGATGATTACATATATCATAAATAACGAGTGATTTTTTTGACAAAAACTGACAACAAACTATATTGGCTTCTTTTAATATATATTGACATTGTAATTCATGAATTGATATTTAAGACTTCACATCTTAAATAAATCATATTGGAAAATTTAACGCAAATGCTGCATATAAAAAAGGCTTAATATAATTTACTTAATCATTATATAATGCAAATTTTATGTCATACAAAACGCTTTAGCTTTATAGAAGCTTTCTGTATGACATATAATTTGCATTTGAAAGGCATCTATATTAAATTCGGTGATATGTGATTTATAAAAATGAATACTAATTTGAAAACTGCATGTCCTGCAAAAAGCTTCTATTTGACCTTTCGGCATGAGCTTAAACTTGCAATAATGTAGCCGCATGTGTTGAGTTACTTAACCCATTACTAAATGATAACGGCATTTGACAAGTTTGTTGCAGACAACTTTGGAAAACATTGAGAGAAAAGGAGAAATTGCTCTTAACGAGCAATTACTCCTTTTATCACAATGTTTTCTACCCTATCAGATTATTTTCCAATGTCGTTACGTTTTGAAATGTCATATGCAAACTTTGCGTTTGGTAAAGGGTTAAAGTTACTCTACGATTCTAACTTGTCAGTATGTGTATTATATTCAGCCAAATAAAAGTATTAAATTTTCTTTATGATTTATTTTCTTCTTTTACTTTGTTCAATTGAGCTATATTTATATAACTATATATGAAGCAAAATAACTCTATAGACTGTGACACAGCAAACCTGGCCATAAGTAATTTGAAGTATTGCAAGTCTTCCTCTCGATCTGCTTTGTTGGAGCAGCCATAAACTCCCCATTATAACATCAAAATTGACAGGTTAATTGGTTAAGTACCGCGACTAGTCAATAGGCTTTGTGTGCTATGTTTAGTGCAACCGGTGCGAGGGTAAAATAACCTAGCCTCCAGCGGTTTGAGCGGCGGGTCGATTACCTAACATGAAATACCTCTATTCAATAGCGTTATGGGCCGATAGTTTAAATAACAATGACAGCGTGAATTTCCTTTTCAAAAAATGAAATACCCTGTAAAGTATTTAGTTATATATGTCACCTTATTCGTTTGACAGTATTTTATTTTACTTGAATCAAGTGATAGTATTATTCCCAAACATTGAATTATTCTTGTAATTGATAAATTTGGCCCAAGGGTTTATGGAAATAGATCCATTAGTTGATTTTTCTTTATTTAACAGAATGCATGATGGTTAGGAATATGACGATTTCAAACAAGCTTCAAAAGAAGTGATGATGCAGACCTGCACAAACATTGACTCTGTTTTGTAATACAAGTAAGTACATAGTCTTTCTCAGGCCACTTTGAACTTTTCAAACATAAGTGTCATAAACATAGAAGATGGCTTATGAAAGCAATATAACAAAGAAGCAATCTCTTAAATGTCAAAGCAGTTTTTTTCTTTAATTCAAACATCTCTCATACGATTATACCATAGATAACAATGCCAGCATGAATTTCCTTTTCCAAAAATGAAATACCCTGTAAAGTATTTGGTAATATATTGAACCTAATTCGTTTGGCAGTATCTTATTTTACTTGATTCCAGTGATAATATAATTCCCAAACATTTTATTTTACAGAATGCATGATGGTTGGAAATATGACAATTTCAAACAAGTCTCCAAAGAAAAGATGATGCAGACCTGTATGAACATTGACTCTGTTTTATAGTACAAGTAAGTAGATCTACATGTATATTCTTTCTCACATCCCTTTGAACTTTACAAACATAAATGTCATAAACATAAAAGATAGTGGTGAAAGTGGTGGACTCAGAACTCGAGGGGGGCAGGGGCCAGTCCCACCAAGACCTCTTGTTTCGTGGGAATGGCCTTTGGCAAATCACTTCAGAGCCCTAGCCTAGTACTTGGGTATCCAGGAAAGCTGCTCCAGAACTGAAAATGTAGGTACGGCACTGATGGAAAGGACCCATATGGGACCTGTGTCAGTTAATGACTCTAATATAAATCTAATTATAACAAAGGAGCAATCTCTCAAATGTCAAAGTGGTTATTCTCTCTAATTCAAACATCTCTGATTAGATTATAGCATAATTACATAATATGATATGCAGCACAGTATTCAGGAAATAAGCAAGTTTGACAGGTTGGAATTCTTAACATGTCCTCCTTTTATTACTTTGTTTAAAAAAATATATATTTACATAAACGTTGGTGAATTTGGTGTTACTCACAATTTGTAATTGACTTTTCCTTTTTTATTTTTTTGAAAACTTTGGTTTGAATGGGAATGAATCAAGACAGGTTGAAATATAGATTTTTTCATCAATCAGTTCTTTATTTCCTGTCAGATTACTGCTTCAATTGATTAACAAGGGGAAATAATTATTTCCAATGTTACCAATTAAGAATGATCAGTCGGGGCCTCCGTGGCCTAATGGTTATAATACAGAACTTGAAATCACATGGCCCCTCTCAGCGTGGGTTCAAATCCTGAGAGGAATATGGATTTCCATATCTCCCAACTGCCTTATGGAATGCCGATGGCTCTATCCGCCTTGACCAGCCCTTATGGGCAGTTGAGTATAGGGCCTTCCTCCATCATTAAGAGTCGGGCATCGCTACAAAACTGAAATAATGTTGATGTGATGTAAAACCCATATAAAAAAAGCATAATCAGTCAGTTCAATGTGGCCAGTATTGACAAAAGATTGATATTTTTAATTTTTCTCTTTTAACAGCCAAATCTGATGACTTCCTTGCAGAGTAAGGAGTGGGTAACAACAACAAAACATTCAGTGGTGGAGGATCACATGGATTTGATGATAATCAAAAACAGATGAAGATTTACATGGACATGCCATAAACCTATATGTTTGATTTGTGAAAAGTTTTTAAGCTTACCTTTCTCCTCAAAAGACTTATTTTATAAAGAAAAAAATAACATTCACAATGATATATCATATTTAATGGATAGTGTTTAGTGTTAGTTGGTACTGACAACATCAAAGGCAATAATATAGAAAAATTGTAATGGACTATGGAATATTCTATAATGATAAGACACATGTCTCATCTTTTCTTTTTTTTTCAAAAAGCCTTCAAAAACCCAACTTAATCAAATAAATGAGACAAAAGGAATACTAATAGTTTGTTAAAGCTGCTTAGTAAGCCTGCAGCAGACCAATAGAAGACAATAACTTGAGTGATTACTTCAATTTCTTTTCTAACTATTGCATGTGTATGAAGTAACCAAAAATGAGAGTTGAATTTGCATACATCAATGTTAAATTATTTTTTATTCTTTCTCTTTGAGTATTTAAGGTAAAACTTTTAATACTCAACACAATTTAAACAAATTATCACAAAGCCAGGGAAACAGGCTCGGAGAGAAAATTTTCCTTGTCACAATTGCTTTTATTTATTTGATGAAGAAATTTTAATTAATATCTGTTATTGCTTTAAATTTGAAACAACATTTTGTAAAAAATTGGATAAAAGTCTTAATGATGTATATCTTAGAATATTTTTTGATATTTTTTATTTGAAAAAGTTGATCACAAATGTTTCTGTCATATTCTTCCAACTATAAGGATTATTTTCTATTCAAATGATGAAGGCCAGGGACCTGGTGATGTGGTGAATGAAAATATCAAGCTGTGGCTTTATTTTTTCAACCAATTTGTTAAAGCAAGGAATTAGAACACATGGACTAACCCTGCCTTCTGGTTAACACCCTTAAATTACATTAATCATTTATTGCATGCAGTACTCTTTTTAAGTTCTTTAATAGATAAAAAATACATATAAAAAAGCAGTGTTCTATGTGTGAACAAAGGTTAATAAGATATTAATGAAAAATTTTAGAATCTTTTTCTTTTATTTTAAAGTTAAACAATAAACCATTTGGCTACAAAAAAGCTATTTGTTGTATTTGAATGATCCTTTGGAGATCTGCTAAGCAATTTATTCAAGTTCAAGTTCAAGTTCCAACATTTATTCTCCCAAGTATAAACATATATACAGTAAGGGGAAATGGCTAACCAATACAATTGGCAAGGTGCATAGTACATTTCCAATAAACAATTTTATAACAAATCACAAAAGTTTAAATGCATAATGACAATTATAGTGTTTGATGTCAAATAGAACATATAAGTCAGTTTAACAAAAAAAAAACAACCACAAATAGATACAAAAATAAAATAGAATGAATAACTTTCATTCGATTCAATGCTGTTAGATTCTTAATAAGATGGCATTTTTAAGTGCATACAAAAAAACAAAAGAGATGAAATTTAAATGGTGTTGGCATAATTTGACTACTGAAATTTGCGTAATATCACCGATAAAAACTTGCAGAGTTGCTTTAACTTTTGTATATCATTTGATTGTAACATGATCTTAAAGCGTGCACTTGTATCAACAGTTTGGGAAAATGACAAAAATTTTAACCTTTCGTTATTGAAGAAGGGACAAGCGAGTAAATAATGTGATTCGGTGCCAATTTCATTATGAGAACAAAGTGGGCATTTGCGGTTTTGGAATAATGTTCCGTCATAACGACCCGTTTCAACTGGCATTCGATGATTAGCAGTTCGAAATTTAAATAGGATTATTTGTTCTCTTGGAGGTAATATTTTTAAATAGTTCTCAAAAAGATGTTCTTCTTTGAAAGTTTTGTATATTCTTCCTTTATTTGATTGTACAAGTTGTGCATTCCATGACTGTTTAAATTGGTCAATAAGTTTTTGTTTTAATTGTTTATGCATGGAAGGGTTATTTAGGAGTGGCTGTGAAATCGATATGTCACTCCTACCACATGAATCTAAAATTTCCTTAACTTTCTTAATCCATTTATAATCTACATTTTGGTTATACATAAATTGATAAATTTGAAAGGATAATTTTCGATTATTTCCGATAATGAGGCGATTCCAAAATGATAACATGCGTGTTTTTATAAGAATATCAATAGGATACCGTCCTAATTCTCCGTACAACATGTATAACGGTGTGCTTTTTCTAGCAGAAGCAATTTTACGTAAAAAGTCTTTGTGGACGGTTTCTAACATATCCGTGTTTTCAAAACCAAATATCTCCGAGCCATAGAGAAGAATAGGAAGCACAGTATTGTCAAATAATTTAAGAGAGAGATCAACAGGTAAGTCTACATATAGAATTTTTGTGAGAAGTAAAAACATTGCCTTCTTTGCCTGTTGTACAAGATATTTCCTGGCTTCCAAAAATGAACCGGTACGTGAAAAAGTAAGACCAAGGTAGTGGTAAGTATTTGTGATTTCAATGGTCTGATCACCCAGGACGAACTCATTGTTAACATTTCTAGAACCAAATATAATAACCTTTGCTTTAGCAATGTTAACTTTTAGCTTCCATGTAACACAATAGTTATGAAATGAGTGTAAACAAGTTTGGAAGTCCTGGGCATTATCTGATACAATAATAGTGTCATCGGCGTAAAGTAAAGCTAAGAGTTTAAGCCAGCAAGGTGCATCATGAGGATTTACTAGTTTTACACCGATAACTCCAGAATCTTCCAAATATGATTGAAGATCATTAAGATATAAGGAGAATAAAACGGGTGAAAGATTTTCGCCTTGTCTTACTCCAATATATGATGAGAAGAAATCTGATATAGACCCATTGTGTTTAACACATGACTTGATGTTTTGGTACATATTATAAATTTGTTTGAATACCTTGCCATCTACAACATTCAGGAGTTTTTGCCAAAGCCCTATTCGCCAAACCTTGTCGAAGGCTTGAGTAAAATCTATATATGCACAGTATAGCTTTTTCTTTTGTTTCTTTAAAATCTTAATCAATGAATAAAGTGTAAAAATATGATCAGAACAACTGTAACGTTTTCGAAAACCTGCTTGGTGTTCAGAAATAACGTTATTTGTTTCTAGCAAATTAGTTAATCTTAGGTTTATTACAGCAGTGAACAGTTTACCAAGACAACTTAAAATTGTTATAGGTCTATAATTACTCGGATTAGATGCGTCTCCTTTGTTTTTATATATTGGGATAATAAAACCTTTGGACCAAGAATCGGGAATAAACCCATATTCCAAAATAATATTAAACTTATTTTTATAAATTGGTAACATAATAGTTTTAGTTGATTTTATATATTCATTAATTATGTTATCAGAAGGGCTTGATGCCTTTGCGTTATTAAGATTTTTAATACAACTATCTATTTCTGCATCCGTTATTGGAGCATCAAGACTGTCGTTGTTGAATGTTTCTCTATTTATAAAAAAATCATCGACTTCATCCGTTTCATTGCAATTTATAGTTTTAAAATGTGTGAAAAACTCATCTATTGTAGGAACTGTCGTTTCGTGGCTTTTGGGCTTGATATTTTTTAAGAAGTTCCAATACTGTTTCGGGTTTTTAGAATTTAGATTTCTCAACTTCTCAGCGTTTTTAAACTTATATTCGTTTATATAAAAATTCATTGTTCGTTTATATTGTTTACTTGCATGCTTTAAATTGATTTTATTTGTATTTGTTTTATGATCACTATACACCCTTTTTGCTCTGTGATAATTACTTCTTGCTTGTTTACATTTTCTACCAAACCATGGCTTATGATTATGTACATTTCTAGAGGCTCTGTGAAATGTGTTGCTTGGGAATGTTTTCAAGGCTGCATTTTCAAAGAGAGACTGTATTTCTTTTGTAATAATGTTGACTGTATTCATTGAGTGAGGTGAAGTGCACATTAATGAGTTTATGGATAATACATGGTTGTTGTCGATATTATTTAAGAATGTGGATGCTGAACCTTGAGTCCATTTTGGTGTGTTCGAGGCGAGATTATCAATCGGTGCACTGTCAAATTCATCATTATTTGAACATGATTGCATCACTAATTTAAGGTCCAGTGCAGAATGCCCATCTGAAAACAATGGGTCGGTTTCGCAGACATCAAATGTTTTAATGAGTGCAAAGACGTAAGGCGAAGCAATTGCGTAATCGATTGTTGATGTGTCTCGGAAAGTAAAATTACCAATATTGCCATCTGATCCACATCGGCCATTAAGAATAAACAAATTATTGTTACGACAGAGGTCAATAATACGAGAACCGTGTGTGTTGGTGGACGAGTCTTTGTTTGCTCTTTCTAAAGGGATCGACGACGTGCGTAAAAGTAATTCACTGTATTGAGAGGCATCCGAATCATCGTAAATATAAAACGCGTCATTTAAAAATGGGTCAAATTCTACATAATCAGAAATACTGGACGTTCGTGCATTCATATCACCCATGAGTAAGAAGTACTTGTAGGTACTTGCATAAGTCATTTATTCGTGCTCGAAAGTACTCATTTCATCATCATTAAAAAAGCGTGAACCTTCGGGCGGTAAATACACTGCCCCAAGAAACAAGTTCTCGCTAAGTTTTGTATATGATCTATCGATTGTCAACCAAAGAACATAGTCATGATTTGAATCAATTGTTTGAACAAACTTAAACAAACTTTGGCGCATATATACGCCAATACCCCCTGATTTACGGGTGTAGTTCTGAGCTCTGTGTTTTGGTAAAAATACATATCCATCAATATCAACAATGTCAGTCGAATCTGTTTTTGTTTCAAATAGACATATTATATCGAACGATTTGACGAAATCAATGAAGTCAGGATAGTTTAAACGGTGTTTTAAGCCACAAACATTTAAAGAGCACATTTTCAAGTCAGTCAAATTCAACACACTGTCTGTACTGTTCAGTTCAGTTGCATTTCCCGGCCTGTCCTAAGCATCGTTAATAGGTTCGGTATCTAACATTTGATTAGTTTGTGTTTGCGTATTTGTGTCCCATGGGCGCCTTATTTCGGGATAGGGTTCAGCACTTACAGATGCCTGTCTTAGGGGAGCACATCCGCGTCTTCTGTAAGCCATGCGTCGGGTAGGCGATCTCGATTCGTGATGACGCGACCCCTTTGATGATACGGCGGTCGATGTTTTCGTAGGTAGCCGTTTGGGTGACTGCGAATTGTTGATACTAGCACGTGCATCTCGATGTTCCGGTTGGGATACACAATGATCGTGCACGTGAGCTTTGTGAACCACTGGGTTAGCAGAAGGCACGTGAGATATGGGATTCTCGTGACGTACTTGATGAGTTGAGTTGTTGGCCTTCACCTTGGTTGGAGCAATTCGATGACCTGTCATTATTTCGTCCCAGTAAGGAAAATTATTGCGCACAATTTGACCATCCTTCACTATTTTAGCCGGGTACACCAAGCTCACTTTACTTGAAGGATTTCTTTGTTAAGGTCTTTGAACTCGGCCCACAGGCTTTTCCTTGCTTCAACAATCTCCTTTGGGTAGTCACGGTTTATGCTGTATGTCGAACCTTTGAGTTTACGAGCAGACGATATGATTAGCTCTACATCTTGGTAATCTCGGAAAGCTACAATAATAGCACGGGTTTTTCCATGCCGATACCTGCCAAGACGGTGTGACCTGTCAATTACAATTTCCTTTGATATTCCAAGCCTTTGATTAACAAAAGTCTGTATGATCTTCATACAGTTTTCTTGTCTATCCTCTGGGATACCAAGGAACAATAGATTATGTCGGCGGCTGCGTGCTTCAAGGTCCATAGATTTGTACTCTAATAAAAGCAATCGTGAATCAAAGTCGTCCAACCTATTGTCTAAACATTCGACAGTATCGTGCATTTTTAAACATGTATCCAACTTGCTTTCAATATGAGACATTCTAGTGTTATTCGTCACATTATTTATCGTAACCTCTTTATATAGGGCTGCTAGTTTTTCATCCATAGTCAACGACTTAAAATCATTAATGTCAACGCTTCCATCTGAACTTATTTTCTGACGCTTTCGCTGATTTACAACGTTTGTCTCGGATGAGAAAACACTTTCTTGCAGCGTTGTATAAGTCTGGGATTCGCGGACTTCTTGGCTTTCGTAACAGTCGCCATCTTGAATATTTACTTTATCAGTTTGTTGTGAAATTTGACTTTGGTCTAGTGACATAATTTAACCTTATAAACTGTCAAAATGACAAATGATGTACAAACTAGATGTTTACTTACATATAAACACTAAAATAGTCCTTTGTTATCACTTTATAACTTAGTTCACAATTTTATTCACAGCACAGTGTTAAAACCCGTTTGTACACCTTGACCTTGACCTTACTTTTTTTTTCATTTGGGATTTCCTTATCTACAGTAAAGAAAAATTCAAACAAATACCTGATTGGCTTTCTATATGATGTAATTTAGATACCTAAGACTGTACAAGCAGATGAGTATGTTGTTGAATATTGTCTGATACTATTAAGTTTGCAAAACGATCAATTCCTAAGTGTGAAAATAGTCGATTTTAAGCCGCTAAATCTAACACCTTAATGATCTGCACTTGCTCCTTATTATCCAAAGCAAGTCAATCACGCTAATTGACAATTGTCAGTGTAAACCAATCACGTAACTTGTTTGTCGTGAAATTAAACAATTACTCTTTAAATAACCAATCGTAATCATGATTGCATATGGACGAAGACCAATCAAAAAATGTGTTAGAAAGTATATTTTTCTTCAGAATAATTTGTCAAACTTATCTTCATTCTAATTTCTACATCTATTCGATAAACATCACAATGTCTCCATCACGTGTCTGGAATTACTTTACTCGTTCTGCCGACAAGTCGAAGGCGACCTGTAACCTGTGTAACCAGGACTTTGTATTCAAGAATTCAACATCCAACCTACTGAATCACTCGAATCCCAGAGAGATCAACAACTATTTAAGTTTCTGAAGGACCAACTCTGTAAGAAACTGGAAAAGTTGTCTGTTGATAAAAAACGAAATAATGGTTATTACTGCTTTGATATTGCATGTACATACATGTATACAGATATCGGCTATACACAAAAGGTTTGAACAGAGGACTAGTGTACTAGTATTCGGACATGCAGACATTCGGACATCAAAACGAATTCTAAAATCGAATATTCGAATATATTCGAATAGTTCTAGTCGAATATTCGAATAGTGATTTCACTATTCGTTCCCATCCCTACTATTAACCCAAATGACCCTTCATCACCAAATGACATGTTGGTTCTCATGATGATTTAACCCTATCCCAAACAACAAATTCTTGACTGTACCAAATTGAATGAGTTTGCAGATGACATTTTAAATTGTGATGAAATTGGAAAATAATCTTCTGATAGGCCAGAAAACATTGTGGGTAAAGGAAAAATTGCTCGTCACGGACAATTTCTCCTTTTCCCTAAATGTTTTCTAAAGTCGACTGCAACAAAGTGGTCAAATGTCATTATTGTTTGGGAAAGGGTTAAACCAGTACTTACAACACATAATTTTGTGAAGAAAATTCTATGATTTCATGCAGAGACAAACTTGTTGTTCAAATATTGTAATTTGGTTGTTCTCATACATAGCCCAAGCAAGCTAAACTTATACCAATATAAAACATACACCATCAAAAAAGTTTACCAGGAGTCTGCAAGGAGACTTATCGTTTTACTGAGACTTATCTAAATGTGACAAAGATGACAGCTTTGTTACAAAATGAGTATTTGCTCCCCAAAGTAAGCCAATTCCTATACTTCCGCAAAGTTGTACTCAGAATTTAGATTGAAACACATATTCATTAATGTGTAAGTTTTTTTCCACAAAATCCATGCCATTGAGTTGAGAGAGCGGTCTAGAGGCAATGCCTTAGTTCATATTAAAAGATACTCAGTTTAGCAAACAGGTTAAATCACATGCCAGTCGCCAATTTATTTGGCGACTGGCCTGGATCTAACCTGTTTGCATAAGCATGAAGTCAGTTCTAGCACTATTATGGTTCATTCGCTCAGTTCCTTACAACTACATTATTTCTTACATTTCTGTCCGTTTCTTTCAGGTCGTTTACGTCACGGCGACGTTTCCGTTCGTGTTAATACTGATACTACTGATACGGGGTCTCACCCTTGACGGGTACCAAGAGGGAATCCAATTCTACATGCAGCCGGACTGGAGCAAGCTGTCCAATCTGCAGATATGGTCGAGCGCTGCTACACAGGCTATCTATTCCCTGGGTGTAGCGTTCGGTTCACACATCTGTCTCGCAAGCCACAATAAACCGAACAATAATATCTTTCGGGACGCCATTTTGATCGGATGCGTGAACTCCTGTGTCAGCTTTTTCGGCGGGTTCGTGATATTTTCGTTTCTTGGACACGCATCTAAAAGACTGGACAGACCCGTCGGGGAAATCTTCGATCACGGACCGGGCATTCTATTCATATCGTATGTGCAAGGGATTTCCCAGCTTCCGGCTGCCTCGTTTTGGACGTTCCTGTTCTTCCTCACCGTGTTGACGTACGGCATCGACACACAGGTCGTTATGGTGTGGACGTTATACGACAGTCTGGAGGATCTGTATCCACGCATCTTCAGAAAGCGCGGGAAATGGATCCTCCTCGCCGCATGTGGTTTCATCTTCATCCTCAGTCTACCTCTCGTTACGGAGGGCGGCATCCATCTTGTGATGATGATGGACCGGTATACCTCGGACTTTACCCTTGTGTTGTTTGTGTTTGTCGAGATGGTGGTGGTCTGCTGGGTATACGGAATCAATCGCTTCATCTCGGACCTTGAGCAGATAATTGGGCGGAAGTCAAGGCCGTTCTGGTGGTTTTGGAAGTTTACTTGGATGGTCAGCTGTCCGGTATACGCAGTGGTAAGGACAAGTCTCGTATATACAGCACTCTGTAACGCTTCCACACTTGTGCATCATAGTGAAATATTACATATCATATCATATTTCTGTCCATAGTAGACACATAACACAATAGATAATCTATTTTAAGGACTATCTCATAGATTTGGACCTGAACAATTTTAAAAAAAATTGTCTTCCAATGATCAAATGACAACATTGGTTTCCTTAAAAAACCCATTAGACTTGCTTATTGGCAGCTTTCCAACCCCGTCTATAACTGTGCAGAATAGATATGGAACATTCGTATTACACATAGTTCAAACCGTTTAAACGGGTTTATTTCGTTAACATCGGGCTAACCCTAGAATATTGTGGGCTTTTTTAGATACTATAGTCATGTGAGTCTTCGGAAACGTTTACCCGTTTCAGGATTTTACGTGACGCTAGCAAGAGGCGTGACAAGTAATTCCGTTGATTTCATTTATAAACCGGCTTTCCAATAGAAGCGCTAACAGGCGCGAATGCTCACTTCATATCATTTATCAAAACCATAGGGTTTCAGCTAAGTTAGGAAATTGGAAATGGTCTTTGGTTAAGTGACAGTGATTGTTAATACATGTATCAATTTTCTTACCGTTTATTACTCCAATATCACAACCCTCTGAGAAAGTAACGTTAAACCCCGTCTCCGTTGTTCTATTCAGATTGTACAATATATTCATGACATGGATTGTTAGGTTTCTAAAGAATTTGGTAAATGTAAGTTCATAACTATGTAAAGGGGACAGCAGAATTCTTATCTATGAGATGATAGAACTGTTTGATATATATAAAACAAACCTCTTGTATACAAATTGAGTAAATCGTTTCTCACTACATTTGCAACAGTGAAAAATCGACTTTATTCCCAATCAATGCTAAATATGCACGTATTAGTATAACATTAGTTACATATTCTGGTTCCCTTTAATATTTCACAACCCCTAACAATTTAAATTTTCTTAAACATGATCAAAAAATCGGAATTCAGTAAAGTGTTTTTTTGTATTTGAATGGCATTTCAAATACCAATTGTTTTTTATGTTTGGTTTGGAGCCGTTTTCACTACCTTATTTAAGATGTACCGTACCATGGGTCCGGACCTGCAGATTTCTTTTTTCACTACAACAGGATACCGTTTTAATAAACGATTTAAAGAAAAAAAATTGCGTAAGTCAAAACTGATAAGTATAGATAGTGTCTTAAATGAAAATACGTTCCCAACAAAATGTCCGGATTACCGATTTATCCGGACTAATGAAGTAGCGCATGTTCTTATACACATTAAGACATAAACGGTCTGTATGCAAGTGTATACTTATAACACTTTAGCAAACGCCAAATTGTCGACCATCCCAAAAATAATCTTCTGATATGGCTTAAAACATTGTGGGAAAAAGGAGAAATTGCTCGTCATTTCTCCTTTCCCCACAATGTTTTCAAAAGGTGTCTGCAACAAACTGGTCAAATAATTCCGTTACCTTACAATTTCGTTCGGATTGCGAGACATTCGGATAATCGGGGTCCGGATAAACGAGGCTTCACTGTATTGTCATGTGACACATCATTGGAAGCGTATCGGAGAGATGATTCCAATGATGTGTTACTTTGCAATATTGCTTATCTCAATATTAAAAAAAAGAGGGAATGATGTTTTTAGCATAAAATGTTTAGTAAGACAGTTATAATGCTGTTTCCGCGAGCTAGTTTGCAATAGATGGGAGTCAATACAACCAGCGAGTTTTGATCTCAAGAGTGATGTGTTAACAATATTGAAGGAGGCAACTGTAGCAGAATTGTATAAAAACAAAGTCACAAAATCTTAAATAAATCATAAAATGAAATATAAAGCTTGAAAAAAGAGAGTGAGAAAAAACCATAAGAAATACAATCTCAAGGATGTATGTATCTTTTACACGTCTATCATGATATACATCTTTGATTACGCGCGTTCGTGTCTCGGTGTGTTAAAAAAATAGACATACGAAACGATCCGGGACTTTCCCTAATTGATATTTTGAAATTCAAATGAGCTGGTCGGCATTTACATTATAAACCATCTCTTGCACATAGTTGCAAAAAGAACAAATTTATTTTACGTATGCTGTCGTGGGTCTCGCGCGGTCCAGTAGTCCAGGTGACGGTCTAAGAATGTGTAGGCCCCGGGTTCGAGCCAAACAGGGACGGACCCCTGACTTTGTGGGAGTGTTCTCTGGCAAGACACTTCAGATTCCTATTCTTGTATTTGTGACTTCAGGAAAGCCGTATAATAACTTGTTCCGAAGTGGCCGGTTCATTAGCTGCTAGCTAGTTTAATATTAATGGTTACCGACGTATATCCGCTTGGCGCCTGGCATAGTGATAGAAGTTGAGAGGTTCTTGGTAAAATCAGTGAAAAGTGTCTCATAGCCCTAACTGGTTGGCCCATTCAAAAGGGGTGACACTATAATTAACAAAACCTTTACGGTAACTGCAATATTGTTGACACGGTTTAAAGCCCAAAATACACACATATGCTGTCCGTCTATTTCCAGTTCATTTTCATTGCATCGGCAATCGGGTACACAAGGTCCAGTTACGCCGGTGTGGATGTGACGCCAGGGGGCGAAGCGATAGGCTGGCTCCTGATACTAACACCGCTCGTCATCATGCTGGCTTTTGGCGGGTTCCAGGTTTGGAAACGGGGTGGGGTAAGTTGTTAAGTTTAGTTTTACTCTTTCCAAAACGCAAAATTTTCGACAGTCCAAAATAGGAAGAGATTGCAGGTTACATTTCAAAATGTGATGAAATTATATAATACACTTCTGATAGCACAGAAAACATTGTGGGAAAATGATAAATTGCTCGTTAAGAGAAGTTTCTCTTTTTCCCGCAATATTTTCCAGGTTAGTATTCAAGAAACTCGTCAAATGGCGATTTTGTTTGGTAATGGGTTAAAACTTATTTGTTTTCTGTCGAATTTGACGGACGCTTGAAGCTCTTTTGATTCGCTCTCGATGACTGCTTTCTGGACACATGACCAATCCTCCTACCAATTTCTCGGTTTTTGTTTGCATTCTCTACTCTTCGCTCATGGGGATCAAACCTGGGACCCCTTAATATAAAAAAAGTAAATTTGTTTTAGAAGTTGGCTTTCACAGCAATTTCTTGTGAAGTTAAATGGGTTTCTCATACTTTCTGCTCAAGACGTGAATTAAATAAGTATGTAAGGGCAAAGTACCTCGATATTATAGGGAAAAGGTCAACAAGAAACAAAATCGCGAAGTTAAGGCTATCTTCACATAATCTAATGATAGAAAGTGGTCGTCACAGAAGAATAGAAAGAAGTAATAGAAAATGTGAATTATGTAATTTGAATGACATTGAAGATGAATATCATTTTGTTATAATATGTCCTTATTTTAAGAGAATACGAGATAATTATATTGATACCAGATACTTAGAACGACCAAATGTTTTCAAATTTACTGATCTACTCAACTCTTCTGATAAACAAACTCTGTTTAACCTTGGACTTTTTTGTAAAAATGCTTTCCAAGAAAGAAACACATTTATGTCTAGACAGAATAGTTAGTTTTATTTATTACTTGGATGTAAGGTCTTTTTCATCCACTCTCATTCAAATATGTACTAATCCTTTTAACCATCTCAAATATATTGTAATTTGTATGTGATTTACTTCATATTTATATTGTTTATTTATGTTCATGCATGTTATTGTAAACGTGTTTGAACTATGGGCCTATGTGCCTAAGTTCTAATAAAATTATGTTATGTTATGTTATGTAAGATATAAACAGAAAGTCTGACGAAAAGGCGGAGTTTATTACCATATATAGCGTACAGAGCATTTTCGTATACAACCTTACCTTTTTTTCTAAATAATTCACTTTGGGCAGTTTCTCCATTTTGTCATGTTGTTGTGTCAAAAAAAGGAGAAAGAGTGGCAACTGACACCAAAGTTTACAACATTATACGTTCTTCTAAAATTCAAGCTCCATACTTAACTTCAAAGCGAATGTTCTCTATCATAAACTATAATTACTGCAGGTCAGAGAAGCTTTAAGACCAAACGATGACGGATCGAAGTACACCGGGAACCACGAGTTACCGGGAGAAAACTTCGAACCGGAACCGGAACCTCTCGGTTCTAATCTGCGCAACAGTACGCCTCGTGCGCATGTCGAAACAGAACAGGAAGTCAGCGTTGGGCAGTCTAACGTCGACGGGAACGATGGGTATATTTCTCCGGTTGTCGATGGGGAATTTTCGGTGCCAACGAACACCGTTGCCATGGATACCTTCGTGAACTCTGGAGTCTACCCGGATGGAGAAGGTGTCGATATTGACGATTCCTCACTTCCACCAACACCGTGTGATATTCCTAAACTGTCTACAACAGTAAGGAAGTAAATAGTGTTGTCCGAACCCTGGGCTGATTCATCAATACAAACACATCGGGTCTATCCAATGAAAACAATTTCACAGCTCACGGAAATACCCGAGTAATTCCGATTGCAGATTCCTATGGAGAATACAAAAAGGACTTGAAGCTGCTTGTCACAGATAAGAAGATAGTTGGATGTCAATTCTTTTCTTTAGAACTATATCAAAGCTGAACTGTTGTATTATATGCACTGTGGAAAAGCCAGCGGAAGCGAAAAAGCCTTTATTTAGGTATTTGAATTCTGCACACAGTGAATTAATATGAATTCAAATTTAAGAGTATGGCAGCCATTTTGAAATCCATCACTTACAAGCTGTATGTAGCAGCTTTAAAACCAAGTTGAGATGACGATGGTAGTTGAATCAGTTTCCTTTAACCCATGACCAAACAATAAAGACAATTTACCAGTTTGTTGCAGACATTGGAAAACATTGTGTGAAAAGGGGAAATTGCTCGTTCAGAGCAATTTCCCCTTTTCCCACAATGTTTTTTACCCTATCAGATTATTTTTCAATTTCCTCGAAAATTTGGCGTTTGGTAAAGGGTTAAACACATTTACCTCCACGAAGCATAAACCATGACGATTTCTATGAAAAACCACTATGCGTGTTTACCCTTCCTTATTTGTGTTATTTGTGTTAGATATAATCAAAACCAAACTTCAATCAAACGAAATGTTGCTGAATCATTAATTATCACAGCTTAACCTTTTATTAAACGCCACATTTTCGCAGTCCCAAAATGAAAGAGTTTGCAGACGACATTTAAAAATGTACACTGCAATTGAAAAATAATCTTCTGATAGGGCAGAAAAGATTGTGGGAAAAGGAGAAATTGCTTGTTTAGAGCAATTTCTATTTTCCCCACCATGTTTTTCATAGTCCTCTGTAACAATCTGGTCAAATGTCGTTATTGTTTGGTAATGGGTTAATGACATCGTGGTGTCTTCAGAATGCGCCAACCTTGAGCCGATTCACCGTTTGTCACAGTAACGCTTTTTTCCAGTTACTGGTATACAGTATGTCGTTTTCTAAGAAGTCATCTGCATGAGCAGTCGGTATTATTTGAAATGTGTCAAACAAGTGAAGCGTAACTATTCTTTGTACCCTTTATTTTTCTTAATACACCTTATTCAATAAAGACTAGTTTTAAAGCGACTGAAGTGGAAATGCCAAGAAACCAACCCGACAAAAGGAGAATTGCTTGTGCTTTTTGTTGGTCATACTGGTTTCTGCTAAAAAAGACAAAGAATCAAGAATTGCATCCATGTTTCATACTTCTTGAGATCATTTTACACCAGTCATAAAATGGAACGGAACATCAATTCAAAGCGAAATGTCTACCATTATACAAATATAATTGCTTCTTTCCAAAACCAAAAAGGTTATCTAATATAGCAAATGAAGACTTTGCAGGTAAAATGGAAACTAAGAAAAAAAAAGGAATTTGAATTATTGAATAAATAGTTACTCATCCTTGTAGGATTAAAACATTGGGCGATCACAAATGCTCACCTTGAGAATTTTGTGCTCAGGTAAGCTAAAAACAGAGTTGTCGCGATGTGAAACCCCATATTAAACAAACTACATACGATTCTTTCAAACCCTTCCCCTCTTTTCCACCATTGTAACCATTTAAGTGCTGAAACCGACTTCATGTTTATGCAAACAGTTTAAATATAGGCCAGCCGCCAACTAAATTGGCGGATGGTCTATTATCTAACCTGTTTGCAACTCTGAGTATATTTACTAATCAAAATTAAGATGTTTAAATTTTTTGATAACAAACGACACAACAATCTATTTTCAGAAAATCACCAGCATTCTAAGGTTTATTTTCTTTAACAGTTATAAGATGAGTGCGATTTAGTTAACCCTTTACCAAACGCCAGATCTTCGACTGTCCCAAATTGAAAGTTTGCTGACGTCATTTCAAATTGTGATGAAATTGAAAAAATAATCTTCTGATAGGACATACATTGTTGGAAAAGGAAAAAATGCTCAAAAGAACAATTAATTCTCTCCGCAAAATGATTTCCAAAATCGTCTGCAACAAACTGGTCAAATGCCGTTATTGTTTGGTAATGGGTTAAGTAATGGCACTTTAGAAAGGTGATCTCTATAAACGGTTTTGGATGTGGGTAACAAGCAGGAAAAAAACTACATCTGATCGTAAATCATTTTCTTTTATTCAAAACAAGCAGTGTGTTCAAAGAAAGTCAGACGGAAATAAAATCTTGCATCTCAGAAAAAAGGGGACATATGTGTCATCACAAAATGATGATAAAAGAATGTAGCTGAGGAATTAAAACAAACACCATAACAAAATATTTGATTAACCTGTACTTATGCATAATTGTTTAGATAGTAGTCCATATTTAAAAACATTGCAAGAGAGTTAGAAGTTAAATAAACAAAAACTCACACTGCTAACATGTTGTTGTTGTTTTACTATGATCACGGTGTCCATAATGTGGCAGTGTTAGAAACATTGAATTATTAATAACCGTTATTCACTCAAACCCTTCTTTCTTTTAGCAAGTAGATAACGATACATTTGCAGCAAAGAAAAGGGAAGAAATGACTCGAAATGAGCTGATCGATTGTCCTGTTTCAAACTTAAAGTTTAAATATTATATCTAACATTGACTGTGAGGCAAGCTCTTATCATTTTATTAACCACTCTCGAGTCTGCAATGAACCCGCATACATGTGGCTTAGTTGGTACATGTCAGACATTGACACTCCAGCAGAGTAAACTTATAGTGGAATACATTGCAACAAAGTAACCGGTTATACCCCGAAATTATGTCATTTTTTTCTGACCTTGGAGAAAAAGGAGTGTAAAATTAGGAATGGTCAAACATGTAAAACATAGTTTCTTTCATGATACAGGGTAGAAAAGATTGTGACAAAAAAAAGCTCACAAGGAGAAATTTATCCATTTGTCTCAGTAGTTTCTATAGTATTTCAGTTTGTTTTGTATTGTGTCTAAAGCCATGTCAATAACTATTCAGTTCTGTTACGACTTTTCTCGATCCAACAGTACTAGGCTAGGGCTCTGAAGTGACTTGCCAAAGGACATGGAGTGAACATGTAAACGTTTGAACCACGTTCAGTGGATATTATGCAGTAAATATTGGAAATAAGCGTCTTGGTAAGACATTGTCTTGGTAAGACATTTCTCAAACCCAATACAAAGTACAGGTACACCAATTAAATCTTCACTCTTGCCATGAGAGTAGGGGAAAAGAGAATTTACATACACCAAAGATTGTGATGAGATTTGGTTACGAGAGTACTTAGAAATGTTCTTGATACCGCTAGGTCACAATTGCTTGTTTTTGTAGATCAAAAGTGGAGGTAGTGATGATTCATTCTGAGAAATCAGTCAGCTTAAAAATGGCATAAAAATTCCAAATTCAAGCAACCTAATAAAGATTTAAGGGCTCTGAACCAATTGAAAAAATGACGAGACAGAGCAGGTTATCTTGATTCCTTATACACAATCGAGCCCTTTATTGTAGATACTCATATGAACACCATCATCATGTTGTCAAAAAATTCTATTATCACCATGTAAAAAGTCAACACTACCACATTCACCAAGAGCAAAACATGAATTCAATCCAATTGACCAGTCAGCAAAACTCTGCCCTAATGTATGTCGGATTTATCTCCACAATGAACTATTAAAAGAAATATTTGCAGAACACATCCAGGGTTCAATACAAGACTATAGTAAGTGCTTCATGTTTATGAAGCACTTACTACAGTTTTGCAATGATCCCTCAACATAATTGCTTGTTGGGAGTTTTAAAGCCTTTTCAATAGACAAACCATTATTAATATTCATTTTGAAATGTTTTGTCCATCAATCAGTACTACAGTAATTTAGTCCTCAACATTTGTGAAAGAGTTGCTACAGTCTTGCACTGAACTCTCAACAAGCTCAATGGCCCAATGGGCATAAAAAGACAATGGTATAAAAGCAAACAGTCTGTCATGATAATGCTAAATTTTTGAGAGTTGCTGGAACAAATTAGAGGGCAAGATTGCTTCCAATTTCTCCATTATGTAACTAACGGGCATATACATCCAGGTGAGTGCCTGAAAAAGAAAAGAGAAGAAAGAAATTATATCAATCATGCAGTTCAAAACTGTTAGTTCAAGGATGTAACTATGTACTATTCTGTACTATTGTATGATATACATTAGAGAATAATCATCAGGAGCAAAATGAATCTGTATTTAATTTTCAATACATTGAATTAAATTGTATTTAAATACACAGCCCCCTCAGGCATTTTCGTCATTCTCACTACAAATTGTTTCTCAGTGAGAATAATAATTTTTTGTTTTTTTTCATTAAAACTATAAATCCATGCCAGAAATGTAATATAAACGAAGAGTTTCTCACCGTTTTTGCAATAATCCCCATGGGTTCGGGGTACTGGTGTGTAAGGAGGGCCAAAAGGGCTGTGAAGGAACAAAGTCCAGCAGTGAACAAAATGAAGAATGGGAGCTCTTTCTTCGGGTAGACTGATACCTCGTGAAATGCTGAAATACAATACAGACAAGTTAGTTTATAGAGTAACAAAGCCACTGCTGATTTCTTTTTTACACCGAGTCAATAATGTTTCAGTAATGTTGCAGTGCTTGACACTTATCCCTTTTAGTGCTGGAACCTACTTTATTCTTATGCAAACAGATTAGATCCAGGCCAGCTGCCACTGGGCCAATCGTCTTCCCCCAGTTTATGTTAAGATTTCCCCCAATTTTATTTTGTACTTACTGGGTAGGAGTTCTCTGTCAGCACTCTCTGTACATGTTGGGTATGGGTAAAACAGATGTCCTTTCTCTAGCGGGTAGGGTATCATCCTGAATGCTGAGAAGGCAAACATACAAAACAGACATTAAGTTTGTTTGCTTTTGTGTATTTTACATATTGTCAAAAATATTTCAACAACATAGATATAAAGTGGGTTTGTTTGAATTTTACATGTTATTAAACAATATTTCAACATAGTGTAGATTGATTCAAATTTATTCCTTAAACTTAAAGTCTGTGCGAAAAAGTGGAGTACAAGTTTATTTTTGGATCAACTTAATTTAACCTAAAGGCTTATACTCAAAGTTGAGTCGGAATTTTGAGTTTGACCAAGATATCATACTTAATAGAGTTCCAGAACATGTGCCCTGAACTACGCAACAGAAGTCTCCATACCCCAAACAACATAGTTTATGATTGAAATCATTGTGTTAACATCATTTATATTAAGATGGAGGTAGACCCACAAGCTTAACAGTCAATAAGGGCTGGTCAAGCCTGCTGGACCCATCTGCATTCAATAAGTCAACCGAGAGACCTTAAACAACATAGGTGTTTGTATAAAGTTTCCTTATATGTTAAAAGTTTCAACATCTTAGGAGTTTGTAGTAGATAAAAGGCACATTGTTTGAAAGATAGCCCAATCTATACATAAGTATAGGCAGGGCTCTGCAGAGTCTTACGCTAGGACAATACCAATGTACCGCTGGTTAGGATATAACCCAGTACCTATCTAATAAAGTCCTACACCTTAACCACTGGGCCACTCAGGACCCTCTTAACTATTTACCCTTTAACATCAAATTTTCAACTGTCCCAAATTGAAAGAGTTTGCAGACCACATTTCAAAATGTAATGAAATTGAAAAGTAATCTTCTGATATGGCAGAAAACATTGTCTACAACAAACTGGTCAAATTTCATTATTGTTTGGTACTTGGTTAATACTTACTGCCTTCCCATGTGCAATGCAGGAGGTTTAGTGCGCCTTCCACTCGTTTCCAATGTTGGAGATGTGAGAAAGCGTATGCCAGTGCCTCACTATCACCGCGCTTTAATATGTGTTCTGGTGGTAAAACTAAACTTTTCATTTCTAAAAGGTACTGAAATGGAGATAATAAAGTGTGAATATAGAATTATCAAAATATATCTAAATATGCAGCTTTCATATTCTGTACTCTTTAAAAAAGAACTTAAGAGATTTCAAATAGTGTTCATGCAACTCAACTTTTGAAACAAGAACACTATCCCTTCTCGTTGAGGTGGCCAACATTGCTGTATTGACCTCAAAAGGACTCTCTCACAGATTGCCATTTTGTATTTCTAAGATACATTGTACAAAAAAGATTTCTAAAGAAACATTAGACTGGACTATTGACAGCTTCCCAACCCGTTTATAATCCTACAGAAATAATAAAGATAATTTGTATCGAAGATATTGAAAATCATTTAAACAGGTTCATTTTGGAAATAACGAGCTAAACTTAGAATAAGATATGCTTTTCTTTTTTATACCATTGTCAGAATGGATCCTTGAAAATGTTTTACTGCTCTTGTCATTAGACATAAGCAAGGGGCGCAGCACAGGTGGGGTACCCTTCCCCCTGTCGATTTTTTTATCATTATACATTCATCTGAAAATTGTGATCTTAAACGGGGATTTTTGAAGTAAAAGACAAAAAAATGCAATTTCTAAACCAAATCAAATGTATCAAACAATGCCAGAAGCCAGTAGACAGGCTGCAAGTCAAATCTATAGCACTGTGGAAAAATTCTAAGTGTAGCGGGATCAACTAAGAGCAATTCCCCTTTCTGCCACAATTTTTTCCAGAGTTGTCTGTGACAAACTGGTTAAATGTCGCTATTGTCTAATAATGGGTTTAGAGACCAACCTTGGGTACATGTGGATTGAACTCTACAGCTCTGTGAATAGCCTCGACTGCTGTCATCTCTGCAGTGCTCAGTCCTCGCTTGCTGGCAATGTCGGGGGAGAATCTGAGGATGAACAAAATAGTGGTAATGATTTCTCGTTTGTTTCCTGTCAACGGTCGAAAAGCTGCTTATTCAGAGATGTATGGAAACTGGAATATGAAAATTTCATTTCTTTAAAGCCGTTAAGCAGCTGCACTTTTCTAAGAGACATACCGGAGAATAGCCAAATGGAAGAAGAATTAGTTCAAATTTAACCTTTTCACTGCCAGAAGCACCGGATATATCCAGCACACTTTAAGCACCATATTAACCATATCTGCCGTTAACAAACTGCGTTATATGTTTGTATGTATGGAAGTACTAGGTACCCTACATGTTAGAATATAGAAGGTTGGTATAATACAGTGAAATACTTGTTTTCATAGTTAGTTACCCTTATATTTCGCTAATGAAAGTTTTTATCAAGTCTCATTAAATTCTGTCTCTTTCAAATTTTCCACTCATTTTCTCTTTGTATACGAGAGAGTAACAATGTCTGATATTGAAAACGTTAAGTATTCAGAGCATGTAAACAGATACATATACAGTGTGATAGGGCAGTGAATAAATCAATTCCACTTACTTGTCTGCCACAGCTCTGGCTTTTAGTAATGCTGCTGTGTAACATATTGTAGCCGACTTTGGTAAACTGATATCTAAAAAACATTCAATGAGACAATCAATTCATCGAAATTTGATTTCATCCTTTAGTGCTGGAACCGACTTCATGCTTCAAGCTCAAGCTTTAAGCAATGCTGCTGGGTAACATATCAAGGGTTCAATGCAAGACTATAGTAAGTGATTCATGTTTATAAAGCACTTACTATAGTCTTGCATTGAACCCTCGATATTGTAGCCGACTTTGGTAAACTGATATCTGGAAAAGTTTAATGAGACAATCGATTCATTGAAATTTAGTTTAACATAAATACTTTCCCTCTTATATGATGTTTAAATGCAAATCTAAGACTTACACAGTATCTTTCTGCAATATCCGTATCCATTGTTTCAGCAAATCTCAATTTGCAATTAATCAAAATTAATCAAAATTGGTCCCCCAAAAAAACCAATACCAGCAATTTCCGGATCCTTGGGTATAAAAAATCACCTGAGAATGTCCACTCACCGTCGTATTTAGCCAGTACTACTTGGACGTCTGCATAAGCTTGTAATTCCAATAAGGCCTCTATAAGGTTCTCATGTATATTGAACATACTTAACAACGGAAACTCTTTCATTATCTGAAATTACAAATACGGGATACCCTTTAATTATCAGAAATGACAAACAACAGAATTTTCTTCATTATAAGAATTACACACATCTGAAAGCTCTTTCATTATTTGAAATTACAATTCTCATTTCTAAGAATAATTTCTAACCTTCCAATCTAATGTCTTCAGAATTTTCTTATCTTAGTAGATGCCTGAGGAAATCCTCCATTTTTCAATCAACATCGTCTCTTCTAGTTGTTATGTGTAAACAATATTTCAATTATGTAACAGCTTTCCTGGATACACTAGAACAAGGCTAAGTCTCTAATATGACTTGCCAAAGGCCATTCCCACAAAACCAGAGGTCTTAGAGGAGCTCAAACCCGGAACATACAAATTCTAAGTCCACCACCTTAACCACTGGTCCAAGCAAGATCCTGGACGTTACACCTTTCATCAGACACAAGGATATAAACATTATTTTATTCATAACACATTGTTCACTGTCTGTAATTGTTGATCAATTTGAATCTGTGAGATAGTCCCTTTAAGCTGGTTGAATTATTAACATTATAATTCTCTTCCAAAACCCACCTCTCTCATCAGCTTAACAGCCTCTCTTGTCCGACCCAGTTTTCGTGCACACATGGCTAAACGACGTTTTATATAGACCAATACATTCGTATCTCGTCCTGCAATAGTAAAAAAAAAATCCTCTATCGTTTTCATTAATTTTGAATATAAAGAATCGTCGGTTTTCAAAGTTACAATTAGTTGATGAATATGATATTACCTATTCACTTTGTCTTTCACCCATACATGTAAAGGACACTTTAGGGATTTTAGTAATTAATATCCCTATTGATTATACCACAGAACTGTATCCTTTGAAATGAACTTTTCTTAAATAATATAAAATGATATCATAGACAGAAGTGAACTTGCAGCAGTGTCAGTTTCTACACAATTCTTAAACGGTAAAAATAAGAATTGTGTCGGCTCTAACTAAGAACAATGGTCCAACACATTCCTAACTGTTTCTTATTTTCTTCTTTTGCCATATTTCTAATAATCTGAGAAATTTTGGTGAGTGGAATACAACCACTATACATTTCCTTTGTAAGTCATTTATCAAATAGGTCTTGCAATGTATCTCATTGTAAGCAAAATCGTCAGGAAATGAAATCTCGATAAATCGTCTCTCTTACTGTGTAAGGCTTCTTGTGATGAACCAAGGTTCTGATTTTGTTGAGATTTTTTGTAATTCATTTCTGCGTGCTTGTAACCCTGCTTGAACAGCTTCTCTGCTTCCAAGATGGATGAAGCATCTTCCTCCGCCAATAAAATGAGAGCAGTAGGACAGCTGAAAAACAACAACATTATTTACTGTTTAATGAAGGTTTTTAACACTGATCAACAATTAATTTGTAACATTCTGATGTCTAGCTCAGCACGGATAGAAAAACCAATACTTAACTGCCTGAAAGGGCAAGTCAAGAACGTTAGATCTATCAGCATTCAGTTAGTCAGCCTGAAGTCTACCTCTTCATATCTACTTATTCATTAATTCATTTATCAGGTTTTACATCACATCCACATTATGTTAGTTAGGTTGTTATGCCCTTATCTCATAATGAAAGATGACCTCATGCTCAACTGCCTATAAGGACTTGTCAAGTCGCGTAGAACCATTGGCAATCCGTAAGTCATTCAGGAGACTTCCTCTCATTTAAATCTAAATGTCATCTACAGGATTCAAACCAAATCGGAGAGGGGCTGTGTGATTTCAAGTTCTGTACTCTAATTTTAAGTAATATATTAGTTAATTATTCACATTTATACAGTCCATCTTTCCCAAATGACTTACAGTAAAGTACCTGTTCACAGTTGTGATAAAAATTTGAAAATTATAAACTCTTTTCTTTAAAACTGCATTACAGCTGTACTGTTACATGATACACACTAAAAAATTGTCATTGGTAGCAAAATAAGATCAGTTTTAAATCTTTATACAGTGGGTTAGCATGTATTTTTCTTCTGTGAACAATCATTTTTAAGATGACAAGTTACAGCTATTGTAGTTTTAAGTTATTGCTTTTGACATCATATCATTCAACATTTTAAGGGTTCAATGCAAGATTATTGTAAGTGATTCACAATTGTGAAGCACTTACAATAGTCTTGCACTGAAGCATCCATTTGTCTTTGTGACGAATCATCATACTTACTCTGGATTTAAGGCTAATGCATCATTGGCTGCTTTGATTCTAGCTGCTGGTTTCCTTTCACGCCATGCCGTCTGCATAACTGAAAAAAGAAATGGATGTAACTTATAGAAAATCATCAGAAAGTTTGAAGTTTCTTGGTAGAATGTCACTGGGAAAATAGGTAAAAAATACACAAAATAATCAGAGATAAGAAGCCGAAGGGGTTGACCCATTATCAAACAATAATGACACTTGACAAGTTTGTTGCAGAGGACTCTGGAAAACATGGTGGGAAAAGGAGAAATAGCTCTAAATGAGCAATTTCTCCTTTTCCCAATATGTTTTCTGCCCTATCAGCAGACTTTTGTTCAATTTCATCACATTTTGAAATGTCGTCTGCAAACTCTTTCAATTTGAGACAGTCGAAAATTTGGCGTTTGGTAAAAGGTTAAGGAGGAATGATTAAAATTTTCAGAGTGCTATTGGAAAAACAATATTCCTTTGTGTCCTTCCTAGCCATCAACATTGGAATGACTAATATGAAGTGACAGAAAAATCCCTTATAATTGTATTGGAAATTTAAGCTTCTACAATGTTGGATGATTATTGATTTTTACCATACACAGATGATATTTCAAAGCATTCACACCCTATAATAGAAAGCTTTGTAATATAAATCATTCTCACATTAGGGTCTCATTTCTTTCATGATAGAATTTTCATATAAGGTATTATCCCCAATAGTGCTGAAACCGACGTCATGCCTATGCAATCAGGTAAGATCCAGGCCTGCCACCAAGTAAATTAGCGGCTGGCCTGTGATCTTACCTGTTTGCTACTATAAGTATCTTTCCTCATCAAAATCTTCCAGGAGATTTTTAAGGTTTTGGAAAGTAGACAACACAAAAATCTTTTTTTTGAAAATTATCCAATATTCTAAGGGTTAACAATGTGCCATCAGTTTTTCAGTAATTTGACAGCTTTCCTGGATTTCCCCAATACTAAGCAGGAATTTGCAGTGTTTTGCCCAGACTCCCATATAAATCCAGTGTCACCTTTGGGGATTGAATCTGGCCCCATGTCACAAATCCTACACCTTAAGCCCTGAGCCTTGCCGGACCTCAACAACTTCCTTAAGTTTTATTAGTACTAGGCAGGGCTCTGCAGTGTCTTGCCCAGTAACACTCCCATGACTTGTCTGTTTATGGTAATTTAAATACATATTTTCAATAACAACAGGCCGCAGGCTAAAATGACCACTTCAAATAATGTTTTGGCCATTTCAAACATGCTGAGATGTTAAGAACCCCCATGGACCCCCCTAGAAGTGGCCTGTTCAGATTTTGTTTTGGCCTGTTAATCTAATTCTTATTGAGAACACTGCATGTACTTCTAACATGACAAAAGGTGAAACTCACTTTCATATTCCTGTTTTCCGGCATCTGCGTCACATGTAAAAAACGTCTGGTGGTCCTGGGCTGAGAGGTTCATGTCGTAATAGGTTAGCGGTTCTTTGTTCGCCTTCCATGTGAATCGTAGGTACTCTGCACCCCTGAACAGATTCAATGGATTTCGCCAAACTTTACACTCTGAAAGGCAAAAAGGATAAACCCATGGTCCCCAAATGGAGTTTATGAAGTTGCCAAAGATAATCAATCATGGTCGCGTAATTGATAATGGAGATTGGGAGGGATAATTAACCCATTATTGGTATTTAGGAGTTAACCAAAATAATCATGGTCATATCGTTGATATTTGGGAGTTACCTACTTGTCAATCAGATCATGGTTGCTTTATTTATATTTTGGAGTTACCCAAAATAATAAATCATCACTACAATACAGTGTATTGATTTTTGGTAATTCGCAAAATATTTGACTCAGGTTTCCATTATTGAGGTTTGACAATGTGTTCAAAATAATAGACCTATGAATTTCAGTTTCTCCTTTCCCATTAAGCTACTCAATTTCATAAAGGAAATGTAAATTTCCATACACTGTTGTTATCTACTGTTGCTTTCAATATGGACAAATCACACAGGGCAAGGGAAGATTGAGTCAAGGCAGGACAAACAACCCTCTGGACACCAGTCGATAACTGATAATACCACATAAAGGCTTCACATTAAAAAAGGAAGTTGTCAAATCAAACAACATAAATTAATCAAACATAATAGGACAAGTTAAAAGGAAAAATGTTTAAGTCAATGAAACATAACCCATCAAACATTTTATGCAACACAAAAAACTGAACACAAGTCAATAGTGAAACAGTGAAAAATAAGTTACTGCATTACAAATTAAGCCACAAAAGCTAATTTCATTCATTCCACATATTCCAAAAACATACAACTGTGAGCATGCATAGTCAAATGACATCTTTATTTGATCGTTATAATTATTGATATACTAATTGTATCACAACAACGAAAGTTAACAACTTTAAGCTGTAGTTGATTTATATTCAACAGATCTAAATATACACCAAACAGAAAAAAAGACAAAGACATGATTTCCTGTTCGAACTGTGCATCAATTGTAACTGTTTCCTAGATTCACCAGTACAAGGCAATGGCTCTGGGTACCGTTTTACTAAACAACTTACGGAAAATATTTGCTTGAGTCATAACTGATACACATGGATGGTATCTTCAATGCAAGTACAATATTGCAATGTGACACGTCATTGGAAGCGTCTCGGAGAGACGATTCCAATGGTGTGTTACTTTGCAATATTGCTTCGCCTAATATTGTAATAAGAGGAATTGTTGTTTTAGACTTTCGTAAATTTTAAGCGTAAAATGTTTAGTAAAACGGTACCATGAAGTGTCTTGCCAAAGGACACCCCCAAATAACCAAGGTAAAGGCTGGCTCAAATCTGTTTAACAATTTCTCAACCCAAAATAACAGAAGTATCGTTGTTTATACAATGAAAGAATTTAGACAAACAATAAAACCCTTTAAGAGGGGGAAAAGGTATGTCTTTGGCTTAATGTGTCATGAAGAGATTACCTATGCAGTAATCAGCCAGTCGCCAAATTTTTATGCCTTTAAACAAATATCTAGGTTTCAACCATGGAATTGTGTAGACAATTCCAACAAACAAATGCACATAGACATTATCTAAAAAATCTCCTATTTGAGGTTTTGACGCAAAACTATTAAAAGTCCATCACAACAGTGAAGTCTTGCTTTGCACTTTCAGAATGTGAAATGACCTCCTACAAAACATGAGAGGTGGGATTGTGTTGACTGGTCAATTGGCTGACAGTGGCTTGATTTGTAATGCAAATAAATCAACTGGCATGGGGCAAATAGCACAACACACATGCGTAACAACTCAAGCTGAAAACAACAAGAACATTTGAACCAAAATTTAGGTAAAACATGTATATGCAGTACTTTTGAACATATTTTTGCCTTATTAGATAATTATGAAAATCGAAATCCATTTCTTTTTCTAGTGGACAGTGCATTGTGTACAAGATACCTGAAGCTTATCTTAATGCTAACAACCTGCCTTTCAAAGCTCTATACCAAATCAGTTGTCTTACATTTTTTGGTCATAAACAATCAAGTTGAAATAGAAGGTTTGACGAAAGACTAAAGTAAGTACTTCATGAATGAGAAGAACTTATAGTAGTCTTGCATTGAACTTTCGAGATTACATTTGAAAGGTAGATCGAATAGTTTTGATTCTTTGATTGGAGTTTAACATAGTATTTAACAACTCTCAATAGCTTTAAAATACATCTCCCTACATCTCACTAATAGAAAGGGGGGAAATATATGCCTCTATGAGCACCTTTTCTACTTTTCCTACAATTTCTAACACTTTCTGCAGTAGACCTTTTGAATCCTAGAATTTTTAAATAAAATGTGATACAAAAACCTCTTATGCTTCTTTGTTTTTTTTTCCTTTTTTGAAACCTCCATGGTTATCACTAAAAAATATCAATATTTTTGGATTATGACAAAATTTGATTTGCACCTGTTTAGGTTCATTATTACAGTAACTTACAAGGTATTGTGGCTGAAATTTGACTGGTCATTATTGACATCACAATTTCACTTTCTTACATTATTGGAGCATAATTAAAAGTTTCGTTTGTCAAATAAATTACAGTCTAGTTCAAGCTTACACACCGCAAAAGGTCTAAATTAATCATTTGACTTAGTGTCTGTTCTATTGCTTAGAACTCTTGCAAACATTTGTTAACATAACACTGAATTGTATTTCCCTTGACATCCATTTTGAGTTTGAATTTGTGTCACTATTTCTTTTCATTTCAAACACAAAAATGACCAAATAAAGAAACACAACTTTACACTTAAACTAATTTATCTTACATTGATTGAGATGGAAGCTTGAAGTTAGTTAAATTCACTCTTGAGGACTGCTTCCTGGATACCTAACTCAGTACTCTACTGATGTGTGGGCTAGTCCCTGCAGTTTTTACTAGGATTAAACCTGGGACCCATGGAACAAGAGATTGATGCTCTACCTCTCTCCCCAGCTTTGGACTCGGAAGATAACATGTCCATATATCTCTCAATTTAATTGCTTACAATTAGGCAATTATCTAATCGTCTTAGAGGTTCTGAATGATGTTTTAAGCTGCATAAGCTTAACAGTTCTAGTACACAACCCGTCAGCTCCAAAGAGTATAAAGGTCATTGGGCCTTTCCCAGGCCTGTTTAGTGTTGTGGGGCACAAGCAACATAATTTAATATTAGCACTCCCCTCATACCTCTATTGACCCATTGAATTTGCCACCAAATATCAGATGGCTAAGAAAGAATGTATCCCAAATGACAACTTCCTTCAAGTCATGCTCAGACATATGTTTGAAATAACCTTTAGAGGCCAAGCATGTGGACTAATGGTTGAGCTGGAAAACGCTTTACCTCAATGTCACATAGTTGAGACCCACTTGCGGTTCATTGAAGTGTCCTTTGGCAGGGCTAAAGCATTGTAGACACATCGCGAAAACACATAAAACAAATAACCTGAATCATATTGCATCTTTCTTTGAATCAGTCATGCTAAGAGATATCCTCAAAATAACTGACACTCATGGGCATATTATACTTCTTTATAATCTTAGAACCAGGGTAAAACATTATCATAATTTACCTTTGTTGGGAAATCAACTAAAGAGCATGCTTTGGACAACAGGACATACACAACAGGTAAAAAAATCAAAGAAACAAGTTAAAAAACAACTTTTTAAATAAACTTAAAACCACAAAGAAGTTCATTAAGGTAATCTTGATAAACTGTCAAGCACCAAACCTAACACATTCCTTTGTGTAAGATTATGTGACAGGACCAAATGGGAGTCAATATAGCAATAAGCAAAGGTCTGGAAACTTTTTGTAAAGTTGTTGTAATTGAACATAGCATCATTTTCCTATGACTTGAGAATGCTCTTGCAAAAGAATAAGTTCAAGTAAATATGCTTCTGCAAAACTGTGTTTTGCTAGGTCTTAAAATTCAAACTCAAAAGGTTTTTCTAAGAGGTCTGTTGCTTAAGAATGCTCATTTGAAGCTGCATATTTAGAGGGTTTTGCTACTGAAGCTTCCACAATATCATTTTGGCCTGATGGGTCTTTTACTTGACAATGCACAAAGCAAAATCCATAAATAGCTTCAAGGCATTTTACCCACTTCTGATTAACTAACATCATCAATAAACACCTTTTCCCAATCTATAGAGATGACACAGCTAGCAATAAACGGTTGGTTGGATCGGAGGTCTTACCCATTTTCGATATTACTTTAGTCATAATACAGTTGACAGTTCACCTTTCTATGCTTCATATATTTCCTCACAAGTTCTGCACATGCAAATGACTTCTTTCCCATATGACATATAAAACTTGTACAACTGATTTCATTAAAAGTTTGAACAACAATTTTAACTATGCATGATCTCACACTCAGTACTCCTATACTCCAAGTAAAACATGCTACCCACCGAGCAACTGAGGCAGAGCGAGCCAGCATGAAGAGTGCCAGGCTATTTCTATGATAAAGGGTAGAAACCATTGTGACAAAGGGATTAATTGTTCATGAAGAGGAATTACTCCCTGTGTCACAGTGGTTTCTGAAGACTTCATTACGAGGGTTCAGTGCAACACTATAGGTAAATTAGCACATGTGTAAACATGAGTTTTCCTGTGGTAAAGAGTGTAATGGATAACTTTTCCCACCTTAACACATGATGGAAAATCAAATTCTTTTAGAAATGCAGACATCTGCAGTTGCTTAGCACTTCATTATATCATAATTGAGACTGAAGATAACTGAATTTTAACAATTGTTTACTACCGAAGCAGATGCTGCAAAGGTTAGTTATAATTACACAAAATGTTATCAGAAGTTCTGACTTCATCTGAAAAGTCAGACTTAAAGACACCTTTTAACCCATTAACAATAACGGCATTCAAACCACTTGTATCACACAACTCTGGAAAACATTGTGGAAATAGGAGAAATTGCTCGTAACAAGCAATTTCTCCTTTTCTCACAATGTTTTCTGTTTTATCAGAAGATTACTGTCTGATTTCATCACATTTTGAAATGTCGTCTGCAGACTCTTTCAAATTGGAAAAGTCTAAAATTTAGCGTTTGGTTAAGGACTAAGGAAAACAAATGGCATGCTTATCAATGCCAATTTTGTTATCGAGTTAATGTTTTTTGTTATTGTTTTGTTTGTGTGAATAATGCTCTGTCAACAATAGTTTTGTTACATTTTCCGTGATTCATTAGTACTGAACTAGGGATCTTAAATGTCTTGCAAATGGATAATCCTATGTTACTAGAGGTATCAGCAGGGCTGATGTCTATAAGAGAGTGTGTGTGTGCCCTCCAGTTTGCCCCATACCAGTTATTCCCCCGTTACCTGGCATACTTTGTGAGCCGTTGTTGTTGTTGGTACCGTTACCATTGGTGGTGGACCCGTTAGCGATGCCATTCTCCGTGGTTACGGGCGGCGGTGTCTCCCCACCAAGCCACGGGGATATGTGGTTCAACGATACCTGCTCTATGAACGAAGTGCCATACTTCTTGAAGTACCACCACTCGAATATCTGAAATGACAAAGGGAATACTGTATTAGCCCTTAGAATGCTGGATAATTTTCTATAAATAGATTTTTATGTTGTCTGCTTTCCAAAACCTTAATTATCTGCTATAAAATTTTGATGAGGAGAGATACTCAGAGTAGCAAACAGGTTAGATCACAGGTCAGTTGCCAATTTACTTGGCGGCTGGCCTGAGTGGCCTGGATCTAACCTGTTTGCATAAGCATGAAGCCGGTTCCAGCACTATAAGGGTAAGTATACTCCTGACCAGGGATCAGGAAATCTCCAAATCCCAAACGGTCCAAGAAATGCACAAAAAAACCCTTTGGAACCTCCTTAAACTGCCTTCAATTTGGGTGCCAATTCATTTTTTGAGACAAGCCTTGATATATAAAGTGTGGTGGATTGGAGCATCAAGTCCAATCTGTTGGATGTCTATTTTAAGTCACAGAATCGGTGGGGTCTAGCTTAGATCTAATTTAGCTTCATGTTCCATAAGAAGAGAAAGAGCACTAGAGAGATATATCAGGCACTTAATCAATACTACATTAAATATGACCTTTAAAATTCATTACTTTTTATGCTCTTTGCTGGATTTGGGTTTAAAGGTGCATGCACATTTACACAGAGAAAATATTAAAGGCAATATAAAATGTCATTAAAATAATACAGTTTTTGTGTTTTTGTTTATTCTTTAATTCAAAATAGCTATTGAAAGTATATTTATTTCAGGAATCATTTTAACTTATCTTAGTATGTACAGTTTTTAAGCGGTAGATCTCAAAAGTGAAGTCACACTTTGGGGTTGAAATACATGTTATTTACAGGCCTGTATCTAACCTATTTGCATAAGCATGAAGAAGGTTCCAGAACCATAACGGTTAAGAGATATGGAAATAATAATCTACTGCTAACTGTGTTTTGAACTCATTTGGAGATGGAGGACTTGCCATTTCAAGTACTACACTGAAACAAATTGGAAACCCAGGGCTTTTGTTGACCCCAAACTTATAGGTATAGAGAATGTTGCCCAAATTCCTTTTTATTACCTCTAAAGATCATTATGTTCCATTATAATTCCATATTTTATAAGGGGTCGAAAGTCCCCAAATTTAGCATTAATCAACAGGTTGAGCTAGGGAAAACCCTGGACACCTCCAGGTATTTTGTGACAATGTGCATCATTCGAAGCAACAGCTGTGACGGTAATTGATAGTCAAATGACAAAAATCCATTTCCATACATTCCCACATTATGTGACATATATAAGTGTAGGATGACTCATCTTAATCAAAAGCACTATAGCAGATCAAGGGTTCAATGCAAGACTATAGTAAGTGCTTCACAAACATTCATGAAGCACTTACTATAGTCTTGCATTAAACACTCAAGATGACGCAAAAATACATTTTCTTTGTGATATTGCTAATCAATAGCAGTTTACTGTACAAACATGTATGTACTATCATCTGTTGAAGTTAAAAAAGCGTGCATTAGTTGAAATGGGTGCACTGATATTGGCAGTGATTTTACACGGCATTTCACTCAAAGATTTAAAAAAAAAGCTCTAGGTCTTCTCTCATTTTTGTTTTTTTTGCAACATAAAAGCCCAATTAATTCAATATTTGAGTCCTAAAAACTCATTTGTTTCAATTGAAAAATCACTGTATTGGACTTTAATTTCCAATTTTCTTAGCACTTTTTTTTTGGGGGGGGGGGTAATTAATAATTGTATTAAGTTACTGAGGACCTGGTTCAAACATTACTCACAAGTAATTTAAGCATGCCATTGCACATGTTTCATATTCTGTTCAGATAAACCAAATAAGGAGCCAACTGGCAGTTTTAATGGGCTTTTAATAGATTCCAATTATCCACAATATATCTAAAGTAGGAAAATACGCAGTTGTACTGACATAGGCTTGCCGTTGTTTGACATGTTGTCCATGTAAAATGGCGGCTCCCTTATATTTTTCTTTTGACCATATAATGGAGTATGGATTAATTAATGTACAAGCAATGGATCTTGGAAAGCAATTCAGCTACAACCAGACAATTCTATTGATTTCGGACAAAAAAGGACATGGGACAAAGATAAACCCAAGACACTCCTTAGCAGTCCAAAATCCAGTGCTTAAAAGGAAACTCTGATGCGGAAAGAAAACTCATAGGCACCAAAAAGTGGGCTAAACTGCATTATGCATGCTTCTTTTAGATAACCTAAAATCAATCTAATATTGTTGTTACTCATCACCACTATATAGGTTGAAGCTGCTTGATCATAGGTGTGAGGAAACTAAGATAATCAAAATCTTTTGTTTTTAAAACTTTAAAGCAGTTTTTAATACTCTTGAAACACTCTTTTAATAACTTTTTCTTTTAACAAACTGTCAAGTACAAGGAAAACTCTACTTCATGCGATGGCATCAAAATTTTGATCATTGATCCGATAATGATGATTTACAAATTATTTTATTCATGGAGTAATCAAAATCTGCATAAAATCTTACATAAGACCTGTATTAAACCAGAAATACGATTCGTCCAAACCATGTCTGTCAGCTGGAATGACCATTTTCAGATACCATGGGAATTCTGTTTTTTTCCTGCTCTAGAAGGTCTTTTTTCACTCCCCGAGACAGTTGCTATGGTAACAGACATCATTAACAGTTTTCTTCATACCAATATTTGAAGATGGCTTCTTATAATTACTGACTTGGATATTGGCATTGTACTTGACTCTGGGCAAACCGGAAAGACCATCTCTCCAAAGCATATGTACTGTGAAATTAACTAAAACCCATTACTCCATAATATATCTCTTTCCCACATCTACCGCAGCAGTTAGACTTTAGAAATGGTTCTGATTAAAAAATTATCAATTTCCCCATATTGTCACAACAGTTTCTACCAAATATCATTAAGAAAAATAACTCGAAATATTGTCTTGAACCAAAACGTTTATGGAAAAATAATGTGTATAATCTCTTATTCATAGACTGTGGTTGGGTTCTACGTGGCCTAGTGGTTAGTTGTGAAAAGGAAATGACATTGCCTTCCACCTCCAATATCTCTACATGGTTTTTAAGCTGTGGAAGCAGTTTAAGCAGAATACCCATAAACAACCATTATGGAACTCATTCTATCGTTGGATTACTTCGAAAGTTCTTGGTAAACATCCGTTGGGGCCAGAACATTTTGCATTAAAGCAAAAAGTTCTGGCCCCGGTCAATGTATACCAAGAAGTACTGAAGGATTCAGAAGAAGGAATAAGTTTCAAAATGGCAGGTCATGGGCGTTCCACCTTAAGCCAAAAATTTGAATTTTCATGTGCAGTAGTCTTCCAGCCTACTTAAATTGGAATGCAGATGGTTCATATCTATTCTAAATATATGACTGACTGACTAATGTAACGCTGATGGCTCAACCTGCGCAGTTGGGTATGATGTCTTCCTCCATTATTCAGAGTTGGCATCGCAACATAATTGAAGCAATGTTTGACATAATGTATAAACCATACAAATAATCAAATAAGTATACTCACCAGAATAAGACCCGATATGAGGGAAGACGTCCCAGTCAGAGCGACGTAAAACTTCGGGGTCAGGGTGTTGAGAAACATCGTTGCTGAAAATAGAATTTGAGACATGTTAGTATTTTGTTTACAGTCAACAATGCTTTTGATAGTATTTCAGATCATGGAAGTGAGAAGTGCACCTTTAATGCTGATGAAATGTGATTTGATATAAACCACAGTTCCATTCTATGCTAATGCAAAAGCTATTATATATGGCTCAAAACAATGTATCCTATCATTTGCCAAATTATTTTCTTCCCATTTTCAAAAAGAAAAAGAAATATTTCACACTTCAGTAAATAAACCCTAAACTTTCAAATTAGGAAACATAAAACATTCTAATTGTAACTAAGGTGATTGTGTTTCATAACAATGAAATGTCAAATTTTAAGCAAGTATACACATCAACTGTTCAAGCAAGACTAGAGTTTTCACATAATTATGTGAAGCACTCACACTACTCTTACACTAATCCTTTAATATATGAGTGGATGAGGATTCCTTACTTAATCTAATAAACCACCAATTACCAATTCTCTTAACTTAAAAAAAAGAAAATAACTACTGGGAGAAAGCTTGCTGTTGGAATCTTTCTGTTTTGCTGTATGCTATTAAGATTAGATCACTGGTGAAGCCAAAAAGGTTAATTAACATGCAAAGAGTTTAAAGACAAATGCATACCTTTTAGCAGACAATAACCAATGCCATACAAGAATAAACTCTGGGCTGGTTAATGATAAATAATTACTGACAGATAATGTTAACCCCAGTTCCATATTATACCTTGGTTTACAGCATGTACAACTCTTATGTTAACCCCAGTTCCATATTATACCTTGGTTTACAGCATGTACAACTCTTATGTTAACCCCAGTTCCATATTATACCTTGGTTTACAGCATGTACAACTCTTATGTTAACCCCAGTTCCATATTATACCTTGGTTTACAGCATGTACAACTCTTATGTTAACCCCAGTTCCATATTATACCTTGGTTTACAGCATGTACAACTCTTATGTTAACCCTTAAAATGCTGGGTAATTTTCTTAAAATATATTTTTGTGTTATCTGCTTCTCAAATTCTTATCTATCTTCATGATTTTGATGTGGAACGGTACTCAGAGTAGCAAGCATGTTAGATCACAGGTCAGCCGCCAATTTAGTTGGCGGCTGGCCTGGATCTAACATGTTTGCATAAGCATGAAGTCGGTTCCAGCACTATGAGGTTTAACATGAATATTTCCGACCAAAAATGTGTTTCCGAGTTTAATGGTCCCCCCAATGAATATGTCCAGGTGACATTTTCATAGCCATATAGCGATGATAATTTGTCTCAGTGACTGTTGATTGTGCAAAATCCCAAGGTAACCATAGGGGTGACAAAATAAGCTGACTCAGCATAATTGCAATTGTCATTTTCTTGAAAAACACAACACTAGTACTGCCCAAGGCCAAGTTTCTTAATGGAAATGTGGTTCATTTATGTAGTTTGGATAATTTATTCAAATGGACAACAACAAAAATGCAATGCTTAATGAACACTTTTGAGGGTGGAAAAGAAAGGTTGTTAACAGGGTTGGTATTCTGAAGCCTTGTCTGGAACAAAACAAGTCCATGTTGCAAACCATTTCTTTGTTTTGTTGGGTCTAATTTACATTGCATCAATAACTTCTTCAGTTAAATTGCAAATCCAGCCTTATTATAGATGAACAACCCTTACTTGTCAGCCTATAAGGGATGGATGAATTGAGTAGAACCAACAACAATCTGTTATTCAGAAAGGAGAGACAAACCCTCAAAATATACATGTCTTAGTAATTGCAAACCGCATCTTGACCAAGGATGATGGTTAGTGATGAGTTAAAAATGCTTTTTTTACAACACTGCCAAATATGATGGTTAGTGAAGAATAAAATTTGCCTACTTAACTACACTACAGAAGATGCTGATTAGTAACGAGTTAAAGTTGCCTATTTCACAACACAACTAAAGATGATGATAAGTGAAGAATTAAAGACACATATTTCACTATACAACCAAAGATGCCAGTATAGATCTATAAGAGTTAATCTGCCTACATCATTGAAGATGCACAAACCTCGTCTGAGATCAAACATGTAAACAATTAACAGTAATTGCTAACCAATAGATAGACAGACTAACCACCCAGGTGCTTTAAGTAAACCTAAAAAAACTTTTTTACTCTTTAATCGTTTATCATCAAGGGCTTGGGAAAAGGTTATTCAACAGATTATCCATTCACATTTTCCCTAAAAATTCAGTATATTTAATCTTAAACCAAGCATCAAAGTCCTTGAAAGCTTGGTGGCAAAAAAGAATTTGGTCATCATGAGAGCATTTTTCTTTGTCAAAATGATATGGTCTAACTTATTTTCCTTTTTTCAATGAAAAACAACACAAGACAATTGAAAGGTCCTGTGCTGAACAGAAGAATTTGCTCAACAATTGAACATGAGCAAATTTTCCTTTTCACCACATTGTTTCAGTGTCTATTAATTGTCAATGAAAATTCCATAATGCTTTATGTTTTTAACTACTAAAAATAGGGAAGGGAAACAAGTTTACATCAAATAACAGAGTTGTATACTTACAGAGAAACAGATTCAACATTTTTGTTTATTTCCCACTGTTGTTGATCTAAACAACTGTTATATTCCAACTGCTGGAATGAATTCAAATCACACTGAATACCAGTTCTTAGACCCCCCTTTAGTGGAGATGAAACAGGGAATGTTCAAAGCAATCCTCAGGCTTTTATGTTTGTCTGCGGTTCGAGCGCAGAATCTCCAGCGAATCTCGTTTTATATATCTGTGATTTAAGTGCAGAATCACCACTGAATCCAGATCTATCAGTTAATTGTCTGATCTAATCACTTATACTAAACCTGTTAGCAGACAAATTTCCACATTATAAATAACTAGGTTCTTCATTTTTTTCCCAAAATGTTTGGTAAATCCTCAGCATGTTGTGATGTCAGACTCTTAGTGATGGGGGAAAACCATACTCAACTGCCCATAAGGGCTGGTCAAGCTGGATAGAACCATCGGCATTCTGTAAGTCAGTCGAAAGACTACATCTCATTAAAACGGAAATATCAAAAGTATCTTGTATTGGTTGACCTTAACCTTTTCCCAAACAATAACAACATTTGACCACTTTGTTGCAGACGACTTCAGAAAACCTTGTGGGAAAAGGAGAAATTGCTCGTAATGAGCAATTTTTCCTTTTCCCACAAGGTTTTCTGCTTATCTGAAGAATATTTTCCAATTTCATCACATTTTGAAATGTTGTCTGCAAACTCTTTCAATTTGGGACAGTCGAAAATTTGGTGTTTGGGAAAGGTTTAAGTAACCAATAACATTGTTTTCTATTGATGCTTTCAATTTCAATAAGTCACAAACACATAATGAGAGAAATGGGTTAATTGAACCCTTCTTATAATCCTCCAAGAATTAATTAGTATCACAGATGTATTTCTGCTTATACTATTTGCAATGATCTTGGTAACAATAATTCAAATCCTTTACTTCATAAAACAGCATTTCGAGGGTTCAGTGCAAGACTGAAGTAAGTGCACCATAAGCATGAAGCACTTACTATAGTATTGCACTGAATCCTCAATTTTCTATAGAAGTCTTCGCATAACCTGTGACAAAAAGATAAATTGCTCTGACTGAGCCATTAATTCCTTTGTCATGGTCCTTTCTACCTAACTTCATTAAGAATTTTATTTTGCATTGATTCTACCTTAATATGTATGTTCTTCACCTGTTGCTTTCAAATGAGATATTGTAGAATGCTTTTTATGCATCATATGCATAAATTATGTCATGTGGATAAATTTTAACAGACTTATCAAATTTGTTAAACCAATCTTATTGCTCTTATTGAGGCGTTAGTTTTATTGTCACAGTGCTTTCTACCTAACACCATGAAGAATCTTATTTTGCATTCAATCTATTTTTGTTTGTTCTACATCTGTTGCTTTCAAATAAAACTATAGAATGATTTAATGTATCATATCATAAACTTGAACAATTGTTTGGATGTAGAGACCAACAGTCACACATCAAAACCAGGCAAAGGGCATTAAAGAAATCAAATAAAACTATAATTAATCATTAGCTTAGCAAAATTGGCATAGGAATCACATGGATGCAGAGACCTTTTCGAGGGCTTAGAGCGATACTGTTACAAGTGCATTTTCACATATTTTTCAGGAGAAGGATAAAACTGTTTCATTTGAGCAATATAGATTACAGAGTTGTGTAATTTTATATGGATGTTCAATTTTAGTTTATCTTTTGATATATCAGTACATATTTCTAAAATTTTAAATAAAAAATAAGATATTAGGAAAAATGTTACTTGGAACAGTATCGCACTGAAATTGGGCTGAAAACATGAAATCATTTGGGAGCGATACTGTTATAAGTGACCAAAATGTGAAATTTTAGATAAAAGATTTCAATTTTTATTCATGTATTGTTTAATTAAACTGAAAAAAACTATGTTTATGATAACATTTATTGTTTAAAAGGAAATTTGAAATGTTTTTGTTACAGTTCTGCAGAGATTTCATAATATCTTCAAGTTCCGGACAATGAAAACAGTTGTCTGCTGTAGCTTTCTATTCATACATTTCTCATTTTGTTCTATACTATTACCTTACATTCAGGGGCATTCTCATAGCAATTTTTTTCATGCACAATGACTTTCTAACAAATCCACATAGGTCTGTGGATCCAACCCCAGAGAAAAAAAGTCAAAATGAACCCAATGGCTACCATTTCTAGGATATTTTGCACACATTTTACAGAGATGTTTGCATGTGAATTTAGTGCCTATAGGTATGCACCCCATTGACATTTTATTTGTTAGCATTAAGATTTTGAAAAGGTTTGTCCAAAGTTAATTCTCTTTCATAATTTTCAAGAGGTTTATATATATTGGAATGATTATGGCTGGTAATTCAGGTTATAAATGTTTGAACTATATCTGAATAAGCATTCGAATCAGTGTAGTTTCTCATTAAATGAGTATGCTCAAACTAAAGGAAGTATGAATAATGACACAGATAGTAGTATACTGTAAGAAGTTAAAGAGTAAATGATTTGTAAAACAAGTTATTTGGAATGCATAAGATTTTTTACTTGATTTACTCTAAATCAATCAAGCCGAAATCGATTTTAAATCAAGTTATTCCATCTTAAATTATCTTTTGATAAATATTTGTGAAGACTGATAAATATATACATGTATATACAATATCAAAAATGATCTTTTCATTCAAATTTTGTTCCAAGTAATAGACAAATGACTAAAATTCAAAGTTGAAATGTATAGACTAAAAGCAGACACGTCTGCTTTTACAATTCATCTCACAGTTTTGATAAACTTCCAGAAATGATAGAATCCTAGCATGACATAATGTCATGATCCTGCAAAAGAAACCATATTCTGGTCCCCTCACAAAATGCCATCAAATAATACTGGAACCAGTAAGATGATGCAGAAGAATCACTTTTTTATCAACAGTCAGTATAACACATTGTTGATTTTCTCAGAGAATTAATCTATTTTTCGTTTTCATTTCATATATTAAATGGGTTTTTTTTTCTTACCCTTACATTTTTCAGTTCTGTATGAATTAATTATTTAGAGAAAAAAGATTACCTGCATATAGGACCTATAAAGGCCAACCTATAGCACATGATACCTCAGAATAATACTATCAAATGATACAGGTCAGCCTGCACTTTCACTGATGGACCCGATTAGTATGAAATCAATTAGTCAAATAGTTTGAATATATTTGAAGGTATTTCCTAAGTATGATGTAGGAACAAAATAACTACAAGCATTCTTTAATAGGTATAAATTTAAGATATTGAATTTGTGGAATATAAATAGTATGTCTTTTTAAGTTAGTCCATCATCCATAAAATTATAACCATTCATGATTTGTCAATAAGAAAATCATGAAGCTGGTACTGAAGATGCATGCATTTACTGACAAATTAATGTACAGCTCCATGTCACTGAATGGATGTATCTGCACTAGAAAACCTATGGTCATCTTAAACGATGTCAACAATGATATGACTAATTATGCAAAGAAAGGTGTTATAGTCAAATAAAACAAACATCCCTGATGTTAATCACAGTTAGCATTTCATAAGTTTGTTCAAAATTTTATACTTTCCAAAATTGCTATTATCTATACAAGAATTGGTTTTCATGTGGCAACAATGCAAATAAACCATGCAGTGTCCTTTCAATTATTTTTTGTAAACAAAATGATATGAATTCATTGTATTTTGCAACTTTGATCCAAAGCCTTAGAGCGATACTGTTACAAGTGCATCACTTGTAACAGTATCGCTCTAAGTTCTTAATGCATTTGCACTTGTAACATTAGACAAATATGCAATAACTTCTTTATTTTGGGTTTCTTGAACTTAACATTTACAGGGTAGATGTAGGATGTGTTAAGGACTTATTTTATGTAAAAAAGTGACTTTGGACAAAAATGTCATTTAGAACAGTATCGCTCTAAGCCCTCGATTTGTTATATGACCTTTAACATTGACAAATAACCAATAAGCCTTTCTCAAAATCTGTCATTATTGAGCCATCCGAAACTTTAACTGTATCAACGCCTTATCCCACTCTGCATCATCATGTTCCAGCATATCAAGGGTTCAGTGCAATACAATAGTAAGTGCTTCATATTTAAGTCTTGTACTGAACCATCAATTTGGTATACAGTCGAGCCTCGCTAGTCCGAACGTCGTTAATCCGTATTATTCACCATTCGAACAGAATTTGTAGGGAACGGTCCTTACCTTCATTAATTCCACTCATAGTTAGTAATTATTATGAAAAATGGTGTATAGGTAAACATTTCACTGGAAACACGCCGATTGTTTATTCTGGATTATTTGTCAATACGAACATTACTCCTGGGAACGAAAGTGTTTGGATAAACGAGGCTTGACTGTATATCTATTAATTTAAGTGATCTTCTACATCACGCAGCTGAGTTGTAATTATCAACCAAACTTACTGTTCAAATTCATTGCTCAAAGTCACAGAGATCGGTTGTCTTAGCAGCTTTAGTTTAAACTTTTTTATTTCACATCGATTACGAAACAAGTTCTTTCAACTTGGATTAATCACTCTCGATTCTGCTTCCTGGATCATAACGAGTACTTGCACCAAATGTTGATTAATGGAAAATCGCAAATTGAACACATCTGCAGACGTCTGTATATTACAACTATGGCTTCAAATAATAAACATAATTAAGTATGATAAATAAATTTTCTCTGAGGGGGAAATGGGTTCATATTGTAACAGATTGTAATGGTCTACACAAAGCAACAAAAATTAAAACAGCCACAAGAGAATTACTCTCACTTTCCCAAACAAAAAATTTTCGACTGTCCCAAATTGAAAGAGTTTGCAGACAACATTTCAAAATGTGATGAAATTGAGGAAAGAATCTTCTGAAGGGGCAGAAAACATTGTGGGAAAAGGAGAAATTGCTCATGACGAGCAATTTCTCCTTTTCCCACTATGTTTTCTGTCGTCTGCAACAAAGTAGTTAAATGTCGTTATTGTTTGGGAAAAGGTTAAATCTTGCAGTTATCATGTCATAGTGGTGTACAATAGGGCACAATTCGTTTGGAAAGGTAACCCATCTTTTGTCCAAAATGTTTCTGCCATTACAACTCTAAAGTGGATTCTTGCACATTATGGAATTCCTGGTAACGAAAAGGCAGACAAGTTGGCAAAACAAGGAGCAAAGTCTGAACAAATCAACACCAGTGTAAACTACTCTGAGAAAGTAGCCATTATTAAAGCTCTGATGAGGCCCAAACCAGAGAAGGATGCTTATCATCAGCTTGACAGGCCAGAACCGGTTACAACCCCACAGAAAATGGCAGTGGAATACCACTGGAATACCACTGGAATCCACTGGTATTTAGAATACCGGTGGTATCATGTTGGTAATCCAGTGGTCAGTGGTATTTCAGTGGTATTTCAGTGGAATTTGGCAACTGTTCATTGGTATACCACTGCATTAATGCCACTAGCAATGGCATTTCAGTGAAATACCAGTGAGAACAGTACCACTGGTATGTCAGTGGCATTCCCTCATGAAGCTGTTATGTTGAATTTTGTCTGGAGGTAGTCTGGATTGATTCTGAAAACAGTCTTGAGGTTAGATTCAGACATCTGAATATTGTCCGACACAAGCTGTTTACAGTCTGAATAATTTCTGAACATTATCTATCATAGTAGTGCTTAATTATCTCCAGAAAAATTTTTGAATTAAGATTTGTTTAAAGTTGTTCTGAATTTATTTTCCAAAATCAAGAAAACTCTGCGAATATTGGCTGAATGACTTTGAAAATCCCCACATATACTGACATTTTCAGAAATAACAAAAGGGAGTCAAAACAAGAACTTTTAGAATGAGTTGAAACCTTTTTTACTTTTTGCTTATAAAAGACATCCTGATAATTCTTGCTTTTCATGGTTGAATAACAATATAAATACTCTGTCAAGATTAGCAGTACAGTTGTGTGCTCCATTTCCAGCTTCTAGTCAATCACACTAGTCAGCCACTGCATAACTATAGTTATCCTAAGAACACATTGCACATTTTTCCCAAACTAAAGTAAACGAAATGCATGGAAATAAGAAACCAGTGTCTTTAGGTAACTTCCTGATACATTACAATGGGTCACATGCGGTCAGGGGGTCTTCATGTCTTGTGTTGGTTGATTCAAGTCGCCTTTGTCTGCAATGTAGATGTATTCTCCAAGTTCTACCAAGATTTAACTGCAAATGATAAAAAAAAGATATTTAATGACAGACTGTAGCTTACATGTATATGGACTCTTGAAGGCCCTTATATTCACATGATAAAAATGGTCAACAGATCCACACATCAGTTAATACAGACCAACATTCGTGAGACAGTTACTTAATGAAAAGGTGGAAGGGGAGGAAAGAATAGTCATGACAAGCATCATTGTTTAAGTGTTTTGGAGGCAGGACTACCAGAGGTCAAACATGAGAGCGGTGGAGAAGGATCATATTTGCCCATGAATAACAATCTAGATGAAGTTTGGGAAAAGCTTTTTACACTGTGGTTGATGTATTATGATATACATAGGTTCTTTTTCAAATTATAACTGATAAGATCAAGAAACAAAACTATTCTAAGATGGCTTACAATTACAAAAAAATTGTGCTCTCTTGTATGCAAGGCAAGATACTTTTGAAGCAGAAATGATCAAAAAATAAGTCTGACAACACAGTCTTGTTAGGTGCATCAAATGTGTCCTGTGGCTGTCCTGAATAGTTATATAGCACATGTTATATATCTGTTCTTGAAAAATCCTTCCCTTTTAGACAAATTCCTTATGTGATCATTTAAGATCAATCATACTGCATGATTTAGAAAAATTTGAAATTCCGATTGACTTTATGAGCACAGCTCTGAAGACTTAAATTTTATTCTATAAAGTAATCTTACCAAATAATATCGAACTGAGCTGCTGAGATATATGCCGCATTTCTTCATCAACTCCATCAAAACAATCTAAGAAGAATACTTTGCCATTCCCACAGCAAACGAGACCTAAAATCAATAGGCGAAAAAAGAAACTTTGATTTACAAATGTGTTTCTTTAAAAAGATATACGAAAAGTCTACAAACAAAATATTGGAAAAGACTATAAATTGCAAAACAGAACTTGAAATCATAAGAACAGTGAAGCTCAATTTTAGGAAGCTTATTGTACATTTATGAACAAAAACTTCAAATCACGATGCCTCTCTCAGCATGTTTTCAAATTATGGTAACACAAGATTTGAATGTTAATGAGAGGTAGTGTCTGACTCAGCTAACTAACAGAACGAAATTCTGGTGGTTATACCAATCCTCACACACCTTCTTATGCAGTAGAAAGGAGTCTTCATAAAAACATACTATGACCAAAAGAATTCACTTTCAATACATTTCTTAAGGTAGTTAATAAGATACTAACTTGCACACACTAAACTGTAACCATTAACGCATTGATGTTACTCCAGATGAAGAAGTTAAACTCTCCTTATTCTTCCAATTTTCAATCAAAAATAACTAACTATTTTGACTCTACCGTCAGATACTTGATGTTATTAACATTTGACATCGATGAGATAAATGTTGTTCTGTATGCAACTATGTCACATTTTATAAGACAATTTCATGAAAATACCCACCTATTTTCAAATGAAGGTCAGGTATAGACAGGATGTTTGTTATTGAAAACACTTTTGACTTTCCCTGCACACTATCCAATTTCATCTGCAAAACTTAACATTTGGCTTCCATAACATGACGTATGCAACTGTCCTTCACTTGCAGTGTTGTACGTAAGACCTCATCTTGAATAAAGAAGAAAACCATAAAATTGATCATTTGAAAAATGTGTTTATTTGGTCTTTGGAAAAATAAAGTTATATTTTAAATGTGATGACCAAATAAAAAAAAGCTGTAACTCTGGATATGTTTTCTTAAAATCTTACTATTTTGACTTCATGAATTAGTTATAAGTAATATTTCAATGATACTGCATGCTTAAATATCTCCATATTTGTAATCAATTATTGTGACCCAAGACACTTAGATCAAAGCACTTGCATAATACTGGTAATTTAAATCCCAAGAGAGCTGTAATATAACTGCATAATATCTTGACATTGCATTAAACCCCATATAGAGATATAGACACACAGTTCATTTAATTGTTCAGTTTGGTTGACATAATTAACACATAAAAGCAAGGAGGAAACTGATTGTCAAACACAGCTTAAAATTACATGACCATTGCAGACAGGAAACATATCAAATCCTTAAAATATTTGACCACATTTAAATGTGGTCCTTTGACATCAAATTTCAGAACGCTATGTTAGTACTGGTGAAATTCCAAACTTATATCAAAGATCCTGTCAATCAATCAATTATGAAGATAATGAACCATAATAATAATTCGTCAGGAACCATAATAAGTGGCAATGATGAACAACATACAAGTATATATACTTTGTCACTGCCTCTTGATTAGAATCTTATCATATTTTATCACACACAAACTCGCATGGAAACAAGAAGTCAATGATTTGTGTAAAAAAATATGCAGAAGTACAACTATCCGTGGATGATGCAAAAAGCAATGCAAAGCAATGTTCACGGCCATCCGAATTGGTGGAACGGTCGAAATAACACCTACATAAAAAATATCACAACGGGGTGATTTGTAGAAATGTTAACAGACAATTTAATGAATTGTTGTATCAAAAAATCGACCAGTGTTTTCATCATGCTGTCTCACCTGTAAAGGAAAACAAAAGACGTATAATTCGTCGAAAAATATACATGTAAATGATCGGGGAACAAGTTTATTTACCTTTGCCTGGGTCTTTGCCTTAATCAGGAAGTAGTAAATGCGCATGCGCAAATCTGGAATCGGGTTTTCATTGGCCAAAATGAAACAGTGCGCGTTTTTTAAAATCAATTTCGAACAGACTGCAGCTTTCTCGAAGAAAAACGCGTCGTCAAATCCACAATGGCGAACTACACAGTAAAAGTTAAACATCTCCGTGAATCATTATTGATTTTAGCTGTAAGTACGAAGTTTTTTCTATCCTTTTATTATCTCAAATGAGATGATGTTTTGTGTTTTTGAAGTATCAAATCGTCATTTTACCCAAATTGACCGAGCATAATTCCCCCTCAAATCTATATTTGCCCTGATTGTGTCAATTTTGTCTTATGACATACAAAGTTGACTTTTATTGATGTGTAATAATATTTTTAAGACATCTTCCTGAACGTGTGAACACAAGTTGAATATAGACCTTGAAAGTCCTATTAAATATGTTGTTATTGGCATTTATCATGAGAATCACGAGTAAAATCTTTTTTCATGGATAGATCTATATGCGTTTAGTTTGAAACATACAGTTTGTGCCTTATTGATATATATAGAGAATCTTTTCAACTTTTTTCCCCAAGTTGTCTCAAGCACAGGGGCCTGGGTCATTCCATGATCATTATTCAAAATAGTCTGTGAAGGCTTTCTTAAGTTTATGTTTTGAAAGGTGGTGGTTCTTTTTAAATAAACAAATTAAAAATATATATATGATTAATGATTTTGCTAGATCTCCACATGTTGTAACGGAATCAGATTTTGATTTTCCCATTTTTTCTATGTTTTACAGAACATTCACACACTGTTATTCAGGACAGGTGTTGCAGTTAACGCACTACAACAAGCTGCGTTTGGGTAATGGTTAGCCCTGAGGACTAAAGACCTGTCAAATCAGGTTTGATTCACGATGGCAATCAACTATTTCACTGGGGAGTGTTCTTAATTTGGCAAGACATGTATCCTAGCATAGTACTGGTAGGTACACTTACTATAACTCTACAGTGCAATGGGGTTTTTCCCCATAAATTGGGAAAATGCTTGTTGATTTTTGGACATTGTATCAATGAAATTGCTTAATTGGGAAACCAAATTGCTGAAGTCATGTATCTGTAATTTTTTTTAGAAAACTGCATGATTTTAAAGAAACTTCCAGTTAGGAAGATGCGTTTTATCGGTTGGCCGTTATATTACGAGAAAAAGCCCTTCAATGAGTACATTGATGGAAAAACAAACAAACAAAACAAAGTTGTGACAGATTTTATCATGATCAGATGTGATTATTTTTTTTAGATTGTCTGTTTGCTAAGTTTGTTACATTAATGGCAATGGTCATTTGATGTGATGACTTTCTCTTTCTATAAGAGTTAGCTTGCCAACATAAATATATTTTCCATTGGCCAATGCTGAGGACAAGTTGTTTTGGAGGTGCAAATTTCTGATCAGATGTGGATCATGTCTTTCACTCTTTGACAGATTTCTACGCTTGCAATGGTTCTTTACACCATTTTTTCCATTCAATATGTGTATTTGTTGTAGATGAAGGCATTGACTTCGTCTGTTTACCATTATAAATAATGCATTTTTCAATCAAGCCCATATTAAATTGAATAATGGACTTGTGGTTGATTTTATTTTCAGCTTCAGAGGTGCATTAGAACCCTAACTTCATGTTCTAACAAAGACCGAGTTTTCTGGAGTTGTTTGACATGCACAAGTGAATGAAGGCGCCCCACTGTTGGAATGCTCTAACAACAACATTTGCACCACTTTTATCATGAAAGGTATGAACCAACCTGTTAAGTACTGTATGTGTAATTAAATAAAAAAAACCATGACATTGTCAGAATGAATTGACATGTGTTAACTAACCATTGTATAATAAGCTGATCATAAGAAGCAATTTATCCTTTTGTAAGAGTAGTCTTCTTTCTGCTGCAGGTGATTAAGAAATCAGTTTAAATGGATAAACCTGTTCCATAAGCTCGAAAACCTTAATTCCACTGAAAGCATTTGCATGTTAAAAGTTTTGGCCAATTGTATCAATAGTCTTTAAGACTATTTAATTTCTAGTAAGCATTGTCACTTTCAAAGCGGTCATAACTATGATATTTACTGCATCCTTCTGTAAGCTTTCCTTAACAAATAACACCGCAATTTTGCATCTTGCAGCTGACGACTTTCAAAAAGCATTGTGGCAAAAGAAGAAATTATTTATCACAAGTAATTTCACCTTTTGCCACAATGCTTTTTTCATTCTATTCACACACAACATCAAGACACCATCAACACTGATATGTTTTACAAAGCTTTTTTTAAGTCACCAGCTTCAAGTAAAAAATTGTCTTTTGCAGGTGGTAATAAGATAAAAAAAAAAATCTTAGGACAGTAGAGACATACAAGTTTTACAAATGCCTCTAATTGTGTTTTGACCTTTTGTTTATTTTCAGCTCACATATTTCAGATGTTTAAAGATGTGGATTAGAACTCAGCAGCATAATAATATAAAGAAAAAGATGGTGATATAATTTTGAGGATACAGAAAATGAAAATTGACAATTCATTTGAATATTGATGATTATATTTAATCTAATTAGCATTAAAGATGTCATTCTAGTTTTATTTGTCTAAATGTTCATTAATGCTTCATTGTATAATTGACACTGAATTTTTTTTACAATTTTAGTTTACATGTGTATATAGCCCATGCATTTATTGTTTGTCAGAAGAAAACAGACTGATCTCTTCAGTAGTAAATTTCCCTGGAATATCGGTGGTGATTCACTGGCATTCCAGTGATATTTTGCTGGCATACCAGTGGTGTTTCACTGGCATTCCAGTGGTGTTTCACTGGCATTCCAGTGGTGTTTCACTGGCATTCCAGTGGTGTTTCACTGGCATTCCAGTGGTGTTTCACTGGCATTCCAGTGGTAATTTACTGGTATTCCAGTGGTGTTTCACTTGCATTCCAGTGGTATTTCACTGGTATTCCTGTGGTTTCCACCGGTTTGCCACTGGTTTTCAGTGGAATACCGGCAGATTTTACCACTGGTGTTTTACTGAAATGCCAGTGGTATTCCACTGGGATTCCACTGGAATATCAGTGGTTTTACCTTGGAATACCAGTGGTATTTCACTGGAAAGCCAATGAAATACCGGCAGATTTTACCACCGGCATACCAGTGAAATACCATTGGTAAACCAGTGGAATACCAATGGTGTTTTTCACTAGGGAATTGTTAGACTGAGATCAGGACACAACCGACTGAATTCTCATATGTACAGAAAATACAAGTACAATCACCACTCTGTCCACTTGGTGAAGAGGAGCAGACTACAGAGCATGTCCTCCAAAGATGCATGCAATACAACCAGCAGAGAACACAAACGTGGCCATCAGCTGTCCCACTGAACCGCAAGCTACACAGAGACGTAGAGGACCTGATGAAGACCGCCAAATTTATCAGGGAGACTGGCTTGACTGTGTAGAGCGAACGAAATGGAGAAAAAGAAAGAAAAACTCTAAAGGATTTTTTTACAGATAAGTTGCTTTCATCATGTGTTGCTAGCACTGTTTGGCGTATTCTGATTATGATTCACTTGCTTGTAAATGTCAAACCTTTTTCTTCTTCTGTTCCTATAGTGGTTATATAGTGCATTTCAATAAAAATCACTTGTTTCTAAGGCTTTTGGAGAAGTTTGGCAATACAGACAATTTATTTTGCCACCCCTGGCTTTGTAATAGTGTAGTACACATGAATTGTTTGGAAAGGTAATGGGTAATTTTGGGATGTTTATCTTAATGTTTGTGTACCGTCTGAGTAATTAGCATCAGTAGCAGAAGTTCTGGAAACAATTACCTCAATCAGTGCTCAGACCTTTTCCTGTTATAAATATATAGGATAATTTGCAGTTGAAATCTTTCGACATATTAACTCTGATTCTTATATTAATTTTATTATGCAGCTTAATAGCAGGTTTTTTCCTCTTAACCCTTAACCAAACACCAAATTTTCGACTGGCCCAAGCTGAAAGAGTTTGCAGACGACATTTCAAAATGTGATGAAATTTAAGAATAATCTTCTGATAGGGCAGAAACATTGTAGGAAAAGGAGATTTCTCCTTTTCCTACAATGTTTTACAGAGTGGTCTGCCACAATCTGGTCAAAAGTCGTTGTTGTTTGGTAATGGGTTAAGCAATTTGGGGAAGCACATTTTTTCATTCCTCCAATCTAATCACGATTAAAGCAGCTGCCCTCATAATACAATATTGCTAGAAGGAAAAAGTCACTTTGTTTTGTTACGCCATTATTTTACATATGCCATTTTTGTGCAGATGTTCAGCGTATCTAGTATTTGAAATATAAATACTCAAAAAGTAAGCTGAAAAACCTAATTCAAACATTGTTTTAATTTTTAAGAGAAAACATTATTTTTTTGATAAAAAAATTAATCTCATGCGGTACCCCTGTTTCACTCACAAAAGCCATTCTACATTTATCTATCTATATGGTCCTTCTGGTCAAAGGAAGTCTTAGACAAAACTAGAGGTACTGGTGGGGCTCGAATCAAAGACCCCCATCGGTTGTAAGACTAAGATCAACTTAACCACTGGGCCACACAGGACCCCCATTCTATCTAACCCAAGTCCAAGTAAATAGCCTGCACGAATGATCATTATAAATAACATACACATATATATAGCAGCCTTCATATATTCAAGCAACAAGTTAGATTTTAACTTGCCACAAATCGGCTTTTTTTCTATTAAAAAACTTATTTCGATTTAGGCCCCTTTTCAGTTGCCACAGCCATTGTATCTATCCAACATCCAAGCTAATAGCTTGCACGAAAGATCAATATCTATAACATTTATAGCAGCCTACATGTATTGTACTATGGCTAGCAGACTAAATCATTAGCCCTACTGCTGTGTTTACAACCATTATAAATTAACCTATCCCACAGGCCAACCTTCCGCTTTTCCTGAATCAAATGGTTCACCTCTTTATACAAGATTTCACTGTTCTACTGCAGAAAACTTAAGAAATTATTAAGAGCGAAACAGGGTTGACGAAATCTGATTTCAATTTTGTTGTCTGTAAATGCCAAATCTATTTTTTTCACTTGTTTGTATGATGTTTATATAGAAAATTTCTGTAAAAATTCACTTGTCTTATTAAGGCTTTAGATCAAGCTAGGCAATATGGATAATGGATTATGCCATCCTTGTGAAAGAAATTATCATTTTTGTGTTATACTATGCTTTATTGAAACAATGTTTTAATCCTTCTAAAGAAATGTATTACAGCTCTTTGGTTTCTTTTGGCATTTTTCTTTTGGTTTTCCGAAAATTTGATCATGATACATGTACTTTTTCCCTCTAGTCATAGAGAATATCACAAAAATCAAATCAGTTAAGCTTAAATTCCACACTAGTATATCTTTTCCCATCTGCGTTTTTCCTTTTTTCAATTTGATACAAAAAAATCTGAATTTCAAGAGGGCATTGGTTAAATATCAATTATGAACATAATTATTTTTGCATCTGCATTCTATTTTACAATTTGGTATGAAAATTCAGTTTTGAAGCAGAAGCTACATACAACTCAATAGGAGGAACTGGGCTCAACTTAAATTCCGACACACAACTTGAGGTAAAAACCTTAATGAAAGAGAGATTACAGCTTCCAAGTGTATTGATTCTTCGCTGTTAAGACAAATGTAGCAGATGGTTATAAACCTAGCTACGTTAATGTCAAAATAACCATGAAACCTCTTCAGGGCTGTGACAGGTTTAACAACATGTTCATGAACTTCATGAACATTCATGAATGTTAAATGGTCGTTCATGAACTCAAAGCTGTTCCTAACTTCTTGATTTCAAGAACATGTTCTTAAACATCAAGATCAGAATAGGTTAATAGGTTCATGAATGTATTCATTGACATGTAGTTGATCTTCATGAACCTGTTCTTAAATCTCACGAAAATTTCAAGGTCTATGCTCATGAATGGCCCGCTAAATGTTCTCTCTCTCTCTCTCTCAAATGACCACGCACGAAAATAGGATTAATCATGAAGCTTAAAAAAATCTATTTGAATACTTTTCTAACAACTTTTATCTAGAACCCCTTTCAATTTATCTTTATTTGGGTTTTAACATCTCAACAACATATGATATCAAGTTCTTGATTCTAACCACTAGACCACAGAGGTGCCTTGACTCTTGGTAAAAAAAATAATTGCATTGTTAGAATTCAATCAAATTGAAAAAGTCTGCTGTCAATATTACACAATTTCTATATGATACATTATCTGCCACTCAATACACATGATCATAATCTAATACCCCCAAAACTACTTTTATTAAACACAAACAATGATTCACAATAATCCATGGAAAGAAAATACAAAAAAAAAATAATTCAAGAACTCCAATTTCCTAAAAACACAGAATTCCTAAATATTTATTCCAAAATGTTACCACACTAAAGCCCCTATTTCTCACTCACTGCACAAAGAAACATAAAACACCAAAAGCAGAGTCGGTATTACAATATCTGTTCCACTAAAGCAGCTATGCAGGAGTTATAGATTTTTCTCTCAACCAACAGCTAGTTTATAGCGAGTAACAGCCATCCACAGGGATTGACATTCGACCATCAATGCCTTGAGTATTGGGGAAGAGATTGCCTGCATCTACACACAACAAACTTTGCCCGATCAATTCTGCACTATACTGCCTGCTAATTGCAGCCCTGCAGCTCTCACCCAATATTGTCTTGTTAATGAGAATAGGATCCCATCTATGACACAGCAAAACTTGGGTCATGACAGGCCTAATCATAGCACTGGATTAATTTTGGAAAGGGGAGGGGGAGAGTGTGTAATGAAATCTGATTTTGATTATCTTGTTCCTAAATGCCAAATCTTTTTCTGCACCTGCCTGTATAATGGTGAAACAGTAAATTTCAGTAAAATATTGCTTGTTCCCTAAAGGTGATAAAAGTCAATTTGCAAGTCAAAATACAATGTCTATTAAATGAAAGTTTTTGTTTGCAGTATGATGCCTAACCAAAAATAGCTACTGAACACAAAATTAATTCAGAATTTGTCGATGCCTATCAAATAAATATATGACACATCTTAAGTAGAAGGTAAAATAAACATCCATGCATGACAGCACATCGGAAATTGCACTATTCTAGCATTTTTTCTTTGCTTAACATGTCACAAGTTTTTTTTAATTAAAAAGATATATCTAGAGAAAATGTCTTATTTTACAATAATTGTCTGATCTTGCCTTTATTTGAGATAGGTCACCTAATACTATATGAGAAATTGGGTTCATGACATAAACATATTAAGCCCAATTAGGGGTGGCAAAATCAATTGTCTATATTGTTCAGCTTATTCAAGGGCCTTGACAGACAAGAGTGAATTTTCACTCAACTTACAATATGACCATTATACAGACAGCTTTTACGGACAAGTAAAATAAAATCAGATTTTGCAACCCCTGCCAATGTCATGGTAATAAACTGATAGTTACAAACTATAGGATCAAAGGGAGGGAATGAAAGAATCACCATAACTAATCTAAAAACCCAGTGGTTATCTTCCTTGAAATTTGTTAATTTCAAGCAAGACAAGATGCAACAGTATGAGGGAAATATTATGACTGCAGTATTAAGTGCCAAACAAACTTATAGGGCTTGATATCAAGATTGCTCCTGAGGGCTCCATATCCGAGTTTATCATGACAAGATACAGTTAAATCTGTGTACAACAGCCAGTGAAGGGAAGTACCCTAAGTGGCCGCTGTGCACAGACTGGCTGTTGTTCACAATATTAGCCCTCCATTTTATATATCTCTTTCAGGGTAGTTGTACATTACTGGGCTATTCATAAAGCTTCGCCATTCGCCATAGGCGAAAGTCAACTTGGTTTGGCGAAAAAAGAAATGTACCCTTTCGTCAATTTGGCGAAAGTAAAATTGACCCCATTTTGTATAGAGTCTGTAATGGCGAAAGTGGGAAGAATGGCTAAAGTCTTTTCGCCACTACGAGTGGTAATCATTAATTAAAATTGAATAGTTTGACGTTGAACAGCTTAAATATAAATAGAAGTGTTTGGTCCCTTAGCCGATTTTCTAGTGAAAGCGCTCTTTTAGAAAATCCGGAGACCAGACATTATGTATATTTCCAATAGCAACGTCTAATGAAAACGTTTAAACAGGCCGGTTCCCGGTTTCAGTTTATGTGTCACACTAAAGTCGGTACCAGAATAATAAAACGCACCAAAACGTTTTCGATACTTATTTCTGTAGCTCACTGCGTTAAAAAAAGATACTCATAAAGGTGATATGGGACTTATTGCAATAAAAAGCACGCGAATAAAAAACATTATTTGTGTGTAAACACATTCAATATATCAAGCGTTTTAAATGATTACATCGATGCAATATTAGAACGAAATTCCATGGTACGGAATTTACGGACAACGAAACAACAACAACAACAACATGAGGGAAAGGGACTCCCGGTGAAAAATGGTAATTAAAACAAACATTCAAGGAAATATAACCTTTTATGAGCATATCTTAATGCATTGGAACTCCCACATTTAGTAAAAAGAACGTCATTATTGTACAAGTACTGTCAACTTGCCAGTTCAATGACTCCCAGATCACGTAAACGCTGCAGCATACCCTGCAAACTTTAAGGTTAGATATTCTTTTTTAAAATGTTTAATTTATTTTGTTTTATTTACAATCAAAAGTTATTTTATATTCTTTTTTTAAATGTTTATTTTGTTTTATTTAAAAAATGAATCATGCCAGGTGCATGCATGCAAGTTTAATTATTTTCTGTCGTCTTTCTAACCCTGTCCCAAAGTTCTGTAAACATTTATTGAGGTATAGGATGTAGTACTCTACTAAGAACAACCACACAATGAAGTGGCTGATACAAGAACTGTTATTTATTTGTTCAATTTACACATCATTTATTTTATTATGTGATAAATACCATTCTAGCCTATTTCAATAATTGGTCTGTAAATTGAACAAATGAACTGTAATTTATATTTAATATTTCTGCTAAAATGGCTAAAAAGACTTAACCAAATTTGGCTTTGCAAAAATCCAAGTGGCTAAAGAAAATTTGGGTAGCTTAGCCAAAATGGCTCATAATTTTTTGGTCCAATGAAGAGCCCAGCATTAAATGTACATGTAAAAACAAGCATAGTTTAAACCATTTATCATTTGCAAATTAATCCACATTTTATCCTAAAAAACCCAAAAAACAATGATGTTAGATAAGTTTAAAAACACAAATCAAGAAAGGGTAAGTGATTCATGTTGAGTTTCCTATCATTGCCGATCATGTAACAAATTTACACTTCAATTTTAGACATCATTTTCACATCCAACCATAAAACAATTGAGTCATATTCACCAGAATCATTCACAAATTTTAAATGTTTTTCTAACAGAAGAGGTCAGGACAAATTATTCTCATTCTGCATAGAGAAGCATCTAAAAACCACTTGTAACAACGTGGGTCTATCTTTTCACAAGGATTGCCACATCCACATTCGTCCATAACGTTCTGCTTGCCTATGGCTACCCGTTCTATCAGGATGCATCTATTACCAAACTCGTGACCAATAACACGCGAAGAATATCCTAATTCTAACAACAAAAAACTCGAACTGGTTCCTCTTTGGAGATAATTTTGCCTTTTGTGCCGACATGATAGCAAAGAATGGGGAGAAAAAGAAAATCTGTAATGTTTCGGAGGCATTAATATGCTTTGTTTGTGAAAAACATATTTAACCCTCCAATTTTCTTATAAAACTTAATTCAGTTGCGCTACTTAAAAAGAAAACACCGCCAGTTTAAGGAAAACAATTTCTGCAAATATCTTGAGTGTACTAAGCATAAAAAATTCCCCCTAAATTAGTGTGTACAAACTATGACATATTATGTAATCTACTGACAAAGTGTACACATAGGTTTAAATCATCCCTCGGGTCACAGTTTGTGTACTAGTTAGGCCACGCGGTATCGACTTTCTTTGTTTGCACGTGCTCACTTTTGTAAGAGTTGTGAAACTTTCGCGCCACATGTAAAGTGGCCAGTGTGCAGGTGTGATATACACTTACAAATAAACCAATTAGTGTGGCTGTTGGCTGCATTGCACAGACTCTCGTTAGGTGCAGTGTAAAGAAGGTTAATGCACGGGCTTGCCTGAGCTGGCCGTTGTTGACATATCTGTCGTTGTTCAGGTATGACCCCTCCCTCAGATTTGACTGTATGAGCATTCTTATTTTTATTTCAAGAGGGATAACTGATATTCATGATGGCATCAAAATTGTAAAAAGCAATCATTGCAGAAGTAGAGAAAAAAACGAAATCGGTCCAAAACCAGCATTTTCCTAATCCCTTCATTTGACCATACTAAGGATTAGGATACTCATTCTAAATACTTTTCATTTCAATTGTGTCCAAATGTTATGGGCGATTAAAGTACAGAGGCATGCATTTGCATGAGTTCATATCTCCTTTTCATATGGTGTACCAAAAGAAACTTAATGTTACTAGGAGCTGATAAACTCTTTCACTTGAAAATTCAGAGCCTGTTGCAACTGGAACGCCTGACTTGCAAATCAAGTTCTTTGCAAAGCTGACGGCAATACAACTGCAAATTTCTTATAAATCAGAGCCTGAGTTAGACTTATTCCATGCTGTAAAAAGAACTTGATTAATTTGACTGGTTCATTGTTTTCAACTGTTTTCAATCAGATTCTGATGTGTGGATAGTTTGACTATCGTAAGCCAACTATTTTTAACAGGTCCAGCTATAAACCATCAATATCTATAATTTGCTTATTCCATATAAAACTATCTAAAACACATGAAAAAACAATAGCTTGACTATAAAGAGGCACAAATATGCAAACATGTTTGTTGTACATAACTACTTTCCCATATTAACCATTGAAATGTTTGCTGGGTTTACACAATTTCTAAACCCTATCTTAGTACAGGGTCCCCCATATCAAACATTGCGTTCACAATTGACCAACTGTTGCTGCTTTCAACTATTCAACAGATGGCAGAACTTTACAAACTATTCTCCGACTTTTATTTAATGCACAACAATTTCTTTCTATTCAGACGCAAACTGTTTAACAATATTTGCCATTCTGATCTTTCTGTTTGATTCATAAACGTTGAACATATAATTTAAAAGTTGTTGAATATCTACTTGTGTCTGACTGTGTAAAAATGATTTGATTAATTTTCTATTTCTCAACATTTGATTGATTGTGTGTGCATTGATTAACTAACAAAAACATTAGCATAAGAGGGGGCTTTAATATGGATAAATTAATATCTCATACATGTAAAAGTACCTCTTAATTTCAAAGTTACCCTTCTCATCATTGAGCTATTTTGTGTCCCAGTTTGTACACTTGTTGCGATCATAATCTAGCAGAGCACGTCGACAAAGTCAACTGTAGATTACAATGAGCAAGATTTATGATTCATGATCACATCAAATAAAAAATGCGTGATGAATGGATATGTTTTACTCTGTTTATTGATAAATATGTCGCATCTGAAGTTATCAAGTTTTACTATTGAAAACAGGAAAAAGTTGCGGGTGGGGTAAAACTTGGAAGGACGGAAGCCCATTCAAGGAAGTTTGCAACAAAACACTTACCATAAGACATGTTTTCGTTTAGTTTCAGCGGTCCTCTAAGAATATACACGACAAATATAACTAGGAGAAACCAAACAAGCCATAAATAGCTCCATGACCATTGAATCCAGTTTTTAATTTTTCCACAAAATCTAGACAGGAAACCAGCCATTCCTATGTGGCCGATTATGACTTTGTAAGCCGGATTGTGATTGGTCGAAAATAGAGGCAGGTATTGCGGTTTATTCTTCGGCCATATATATTGTCAAATTTCATCTTCATAAACCGTTACCGTTTACCGTTAGTTCCAGGATAACGGCATAAGCTTGTGAATCCTACGGCTTCCATAGATCAACAAGTAATTGGCCCTGAAGTGACTTGCTAAATGCCACTCCTAGAGTTGTCGGTGGGTTTCGAACCCGAGTTCTAAGTCCACCACCACGGTACTGAGCCACATAGGACCCATTTATCATCAGAAATAACAGACGAAAGGATAACATGATTGTGTGCTTTCTAAACTTGTCTGTTGCAGTCAAAGTTATAAAAGAAAATAGAATAACAACATTGGCAATACATTTTCTAGTGAAAAGTGACAAAAATGGTTTTCCACCTTAATTCACATTGAAAAACATTAAACAACACTAAACCTGAGGCTGTTCTTCCAGTTGAACTATACTGGTTGTGTTTATATCAGATCTAGCAATCCAAACCATGCAATTTGTTTTCCATGTATGCAGTTTGATGAATGAGAAAAGTTGTGACTGGGACTGTTGCAGATTAATGAAAGATCGTAAGGAGTATCTCACTTCTGATGGGATTCGAACATACGACCCTCGTGTCCCGAGGTAGACGCTATACCTCTTAACAACTGTCATCAAAATCGTTGACAACTCGCTGACCCAACGAATACTTCCGGATGCTCATGTGCTCATGGTAATATTGATAAATATTCTTTCCCGTCGCCATTTAAAAATGAACTCAAAATAGTATAATAGAAGATTGCGTGTTTAAACCTGGCTCTGACCATCTTCATTCATGGTTATTGGGATTTTGTATCACGTCAACAGTTCTTAAAGTGTTGGTGCCTGATCCAGTCCTGAAGTAGAAAACTGTCCTGATTGAATAACCAGGCAATTCGTGTATAACCATTGACACTCCATGAAAACTCAAATCTACCGCTACCACGATTTGAACCCGATTTGAGAGGAATTTGTCCGTTCGGGTTTAGATTGCTCCAACCACTCGTCCCCGGGATTTGGGCATGTTTCGGCAGTTTTGAAATGGATAATGCCTGGGGTCTCATTCCAGGAACCCATACTAAGGCGGATACCGATTCATGTCATGTACATGCGAGTCTCTAACTAGTATTAAGTTTGGGAAGAAGGTATATCTTTTTTATATTAGGCCCATTGGTATTTATAAACTGCTGAAACCGTTGGATTGGTTCTGATGTTTGTAAAGTATACATGTAATTATACAAAATGATGGAATCTTAATTTGGCATTTATAGGCAAGGACAGATGCAGTTTAACCTCAAACAATTAAATTGCAACAGAAATAAAAACACTTGCATCATGTAAACCATTTATTAAGTAACGTTCCCTAAAAAGTCGCCATGCTAATTCGCGCCTGTTTAGAAGATATAGGGGAAACATTTTTGTTATTTCGTGAAATCTCTTTTGACATGCATCGACCTCCATTAGCGTGATTTTCCTCGGTATGAACAGTACAAACCCACGCTTCCAATGACGTATCACATTGCAATAATGTATGATCTTTTAAGATACTGTACATGCTTGTCAGTGTTGACTTGCACAAATATTTTCCATAAGTTGTTTAGTAGAACGGTTACTCTGGACCAATGCCCTCCACGACCGCAGATACATAAATAACATGTTATAAACATGTACGTCTCTGACATCAGTGATAAAAAAACTGAGTAATAGCGATACCATTACGATTTGAAAGCCGGTTTCAGAAAAAAAAGAGCAATTTCTCCTTTTCCCACAATGTTTTCTGCCCCTTCAAAAGATTATTTTCCATTTTCCTCACATTTTCATACCGGACTCATTCCCATGCTTTAGAATGTGTACTTCTACTGTTGGGATACCGATTTGAGTGACTCAATGGAGTGTAAGACCTCAAGAGAAAACATTCAATCGTTCAGCCAATTTGTGATACTTGCTTCAGGAAAGGGTTCAGGCCGCCTACCGGATGTGCCAAAAAGCAGAAAAATATACCTGTGCTACCAATACGTGCTTGTACTCCATCAAAAACTAAAACGCCTTTCATTCAGTCATTCTGGTTACATGTTAAATATCTTCCAATCTAGTTTAATTGATAGCAAAGCTAGTCTGAAAATTACCATGTAAAATAATTACCAAATCCAACTGAAATTTAGATGAACAAACAGATGTCTGATGATGAAACACCGTTGTCTTTTAAAGGCCATATGCAAATTAAAATATTTGAAAATGCATCATCATTTGTGATTCTTCTTTTTTCCCATCTTCCTGAGCCGACATTTATCTAAATTCGTCCGAGAAACTAAAGAAAGAAAAAGAAGTGGCCTTACTTATGTACACGTGTGTATTAGCGTCCCGAGCATGTGTTGCACGCAATTCGCGTGTAGACGAGTGTGCCTAAAATGTTAATATCAAAAAGTGAATCGGTGCTTCTAGGTGTGTTCAAATGAATGGAATTAAATATGTGTTTAGTGCTTCGTAAATGATTGAAGAAATCATTTAAGCTTGTGAATAAAGTGTTAGAATTAAGGAATTAATTATTTGTTAAGTGATTCATAATTAAGTTCATTCAATTATATGGATTTTATATTGCGCGTCAACATTATTTCAATTATGTTGTGATGCCCGACTCATAATTATGGAGGAAAACCACATACATAACTGCTCATAAGGGCTGGTCAATCCGGATAGAAACATCGGCATTCCGTAAGTCATTTGGGAGACTGTCTCCCAAAGATATCGAAATTCTGTCATCGGAATGTGTGGTTTAAAGATGTAGAAAAATCATGTCTGTGTGTGTGCATAGTCTTAGAGTGTTCAAATGAATGGAATTGGTGTGTATAGTGATTCGTGATTAAAGAAATCTTAATATGTGCATAATATATTCAAATGAATGGAATTAATTATGTGTTAAGTGATTAGTGATTACAGAAAGTATTTGGGATCCGAAAATACTTTACATACCTTACAGATGAAAGAAAAGAAAAGAAAAAAGTAAGTGTTCAAATACATGCATATTTTATTTATGGTTCAACGGTGTTACCTTCCTTTCAGTTTTGACAATCAACCGCTGTAAGTGAACATAGGTTTGTTTTAGGATATTGAAATGATTTTTACTTTCTCTAAGTCGTTAAGTAGCGTAGGGCACGCATTTGTCGTTTAAAATATATGCATCAGGATCGATGCTTTAAATATTCTAAAGCAATACACCAGGAGCACTACCATTGCAAGTTGCCCAACAGATCTTGAAGTATACCAGGGTTCATTACAAAACTTAAATTATGTGTGATTCACGTGTATAGAAGGACTTACTATTGTCTTGTGTATAAACCCAAGTATCTTCAAAAGTCTTTACTTCTTATACTGATAGATGGAACTAAGCATTAACAATTTCTTAACCAATAGGCCTATATTAATTCTATGGTGGTATTTTATAAAAAGATTGTCTACAGTGTTATGAGTAGACGAGCCTATGGTCTACAGTAATTTTGAGCAGGCACTCTCGCCTGACATCTAATGGAAATTGTATACATGCATGCAGAGTTCTTGTATTGTTTGAATTGGTCTAACCTAGGAGATGTGAGTTCGATTAGCGTCGGTCCACAGTCTTTGGTTCTAAGTAAGCATTCAGATATCATATTCTAGATAACTAGTCTCGAAGGCTATTGCTATTTTGACTCAATGACTGACGCCTTCGGTAGCGAAGCACGATAAATGTCCAAATGATGAAAAAAGCTTCGTTCGAACGGATCATTATTGAGACTATCATATATCACAGCTTTGATATTTTTATTAATAGACAATCTCCCCCTTAAAGAAGAATGCTGGGTTCAATCCTGGTTACATCATTATATCCTTGAATTCTCAGACTTTGGTCCCAACACTTGGTTTTCGTGCCTTTAACCTACATAACAAAATAAAATGGAAAATACGTAGAATCTATACAGTTGTTTATTGGAGTAAATATTCCTTGGTAAGGAATCGTACTTTGGAAGATTAAGTAAAGCTTGGATTAAACTATTTCTGTCTTTCCTTCTTTTAGTCAAGAGTTATTCAGAGAAGTAAAACTGTCAGAAAAGCCTGTAAACACTGTTTGACAGAAGGTTCAATGAAATAAGCAAATACGAACACATCTACTATATTTCAGCGTCCATAATTTATGTAGGATAACATTCTTATTCCTTATAGTACTGGAACCGACCTCATGCTTATGCAAACAGGTTAGATCCAGGCCAGCCGCCAATTCATTTGGCGACTGGCCTGTGATCTAATCTGTCTGCTACTCTGAGTATCTTTCCTCATCAAAATCAAGTAGATATTCAAGATTTTTGAAAAGAAGACGACACATTCTTATATTATAAGGCTTCTCTTAAGACAGGCTTGTAGCGCGAGCGTCTGCATTTGTAACTAAATAAATTTAAACTGTATCTGGGTCATCCGCACGTGATGTTTGAATCGCATTACTTTTCTCGCGCAGACAACTTTTTGTTGATATATATATGTATGATTATGATTGCGGTTATAGAATAGACTTGCCTAACATATCTGTTTCTGATTTGGTACGCAATGAAGATGGTTTAGAATACATGTATTTTCATACAATCTTGTGTGAACATGGACTTATTTTATCTGGACATTATACAGCATTTGTGAAATGATTATGTGTATATAGTAATTACAAATGCATTGTTGCAGAAGACGCGTCACATGTGTAAGCGTGTTTGTTCATAAATAGAAATTACACCGTTGTAATTCATTTTTCACAAAACATGGAGGTTATATAGGGAAGGACAAGCTCCTGGCTAAATGTGGCTGTAATGTAAGTTTTTTCTATTTTCTTTTTCTTTATGAATATTTATTATGTCTTGATTAAGTCGAGCTGAATTCAGCAAGCATTGCCTATTATGTCAAGATCACAAGTTTACAAGTATCAGATTATGATAAATCAATAAGAATAATAATACGGGTATAGTTTATGGAGGTATTTATGTTAACCATGACGTGATGCCGTGTACGATACACGCATGAATAATACATTCTTCACGAATTACAAATGTATTAACGATGACCACTTTAGTTTCAATGTTTTCCATTTTGAATATTTTTATCGTTTTGGGGAAATTAAGAAATTAAGTACTTCCAGAGTGCTTTAAAAATAGTCCTTCAAACAAATGAAATTTGGTAATATTAATTAGATTGAAATGATAATATAAGCCATATTTGAACATATGCTAGCTTATTCATTGGAATGTATCACTAGAAGCTGTGCATTCATTATCGTTTGATTTTTGCTAAGAATGTCTGATTACAACCGAACTACTTTGTATGATGCTGTTTGATTGACATGGTGAAGTTCGGTCCATTAGAATGTTGACAATGATTAACCTGTTCCCCCTTAAATGCCCAATTGACTGGTCCTAATGGAGATATTAAGCATACATTATTGTTGAAAAAATAAATGAAATGAGTTTTAAAGAGGAACATTTCAGTAAAATGGGGAAGGGGGTAGGCTGGGGTGGTGTGGATTCATGACTTGGAATCTGAAGTTTGAGACCTGGCCAGATCAAACTTTTGTTTGTTTAACCCTTTACCAAAAATAGTTGAGAAATAGTTTAGAGAGTCCCTAACTGGCAGAGTTTCAGACGCCATTTCTAAATGCGATGAATTTGAAAAATAATCTTGGGATAGAGCAGAAAACATTGTGGGAAAAGGAGAAATTGCTGGTGAAGAGCAATTTCTCATTTTCCCACAACGTTTTTCCAAAGTCGCCTCCAACAAACTGGTCAAATGTCGTTATTGTTTGGTAATGGTATAAGAAGTCAATGCGACATGTCTCATTGAACAAACCCACCAAATTGCTCTACGTGGAAAATAAAACAGATGAAAAAGTCATCAAAATGACTAGAATACTGTTGACATCAGCGTTAAGTCCAAAACAAACCGAGCGACAGAATAAAATACTTTGAAACGTATCGGTACTTTATGATAGTAAAATAGGGTAATTAGGGATTCAGTCTTTCAAGGCAATCTATTCTAAAGAAGTATGCAGACGATGTTTCTGATTTTACCACGTTAACCAGAATGTCGTTTGTTCGAGACCCCGTCCGATCAATATTTCTATATGGAGATAATCAAATAAGTCATTGTCCCTTTTCCTACAGTGTTTCATTGAGTAATTCTACTGATTATTATGTTTCTGATTGCTAACCCTTTACCCATAATCTGGCAAGACTGTTAGTGTATATGTTCATATCCGCACAGAGTAACTTCCCCCCAGAAACCCGACCCCCACACCCGACTCCACCCAAAGCGTTGAAATCCTCCTTATGAATGGGCAATTTCTTTATCCACGCTGCTGCTTAGAATAGTATGCCGTGAAAGTCAGAGTAAGGGGATCAACAGCAAGTTTACTCATGGGGGAAAGATGGGCAAAGTTGCCTCCCTTTTTTCTTTGTTATTGTTTGACATACATGTATAAAGAGTTCACATTACTCATTACACAAGTCCTTTTCCACACACTGTTTTCAATGTATGCTAACTTGTTCATTGGATTGTCCCATTCATGACTTGGAAGACTGGAGTCTGAAGTTTGAGACCTGGCCAGATCAAACTTTTGTTTGTTTAACCCTTTACCAAAAATAGTTGAGAAATAGTTTAGAGAGTCCCTAACTGGCAGAGTTTCAGACGCCATTTCTAAATGCGATGAATTTGAAAAATAATCTTGGGATAGAGCAGAAAACATTGTGGGAAAAGGAGAAATTGCTGGTGAAGAGCAATTTCTCATTTTCCCACAACGTTTTTCCAAAGTCGCCTCCAACAAACTGGTCAAATGTCGTTATTGTTTGGTAATGGTATAAGAAGTCAATGCGACATGTCTCATTGGACAAACCCACCAAATTGCTCTACGTGGAAAATAAAACAGATGAAAAAGTCATCAAAATGACTAGAATACTGTTGACATCAGCGTTAAGTCCAAAACAAACCGAGCGACAGAATAAAATACTTTGAAACGTATCGGTACTTTATGATAGTAAAATAGGGTAATTAGGGATTCAGTCTTTCAAGGCAATCTATTCTAAAGAAGTATGCAGACGATGTTTCTGATTTTACCACGTTAACCAGAATGTCGTTTGTTCGAGACCCCGTCCGATCAATATTTCTATATGGAGATAATCAAATAAGTCATTGTCCCTTTTCCTACAGTGTTTCATTGAGTAATTCTACTGATTATTATGTTTCTGATTGCTAACCCTTTACCCATAATCTGGCAAGACTGTTAGTGTATATGTTCATATCCGCACAGAGTAACTTCCCCCCAGAAACCCGACCCCCACACCCGACTCCACCCAAAGCGTTGAAATCCTCCTTATGAATGGGCAATTTCTTTATCCACGCTGCTGCTTAGAATAGTATGCCGTGAAAGTCAGAGTAAGGGGATCAACAGCAAGTTTACTCATGGGGGAAAGATGGGCAAAGTTGCCTCCCTTTTTTCTTTGTTATTGTTTGACATACATGTATAAGAGTTCACATTACTCATTACACAAGTCCTTTTCCACACACTGTTTTCAATGTATGCTAACTTGTTCATTGGATTGTCCCATTCATGACTTGGAAGACTGGAGTCTGAAGTTTGAGACCTGGCCAGATCAAACTTTTGTTTGTTTAACCCTTTACCAAAAATAGTTGAGAAATAGTTTAGAGAGTCCCTAACTGGCAGAGTTTCAGACGCCATTTCTAAATGCGATGAATTTGAAAAATAATCTTGGGATAGAGCAGAAAGCATTGTGGGAAAAGGAGAAATTGCTGGTGAAGAGCAATTTCTCATTTTCCCACAACGTTTTTCCAAAGTCGCCTCCAACAAACTGGTCAAATGTCGTTATTGTTTGGTAATGGTATAAGAAGTCAATGCGACATGTCTCATTGGACAAACCCACCAAATTGCTCTACGTGGAAAATAAAACAGATGAAAAAGTCATCAAAATGACTAGAATACTGTTGACATCAGCGTTAAGTCCCAAACAAACCGAGCGACAGAATAAAATACTTTGAAACGTATCGGTACTTTATGATAGTAAAATATGGTAATTAGGGATTCAGTCTTTCAAGGCAATCTATTCTAAAGAAGTATGCAGACGATGTTTCTGATTTTACCACGTTAACCAGAATGTCGTTTGTTCGAGACCCCGTCCGATCAATATTTCTATATGGAGATAATCAAATAAGTCATTGTCCCTTTTCCTACAGTGTTTCATTGAGTAATTCTACTGATTATTATGTTTCTGATTGCTAACCCTTTACCCATAATCTGGCAAGACTGTTAGTGTATATGTTCATATCCGCACAGAGTAACTTCCCCCCAGAAACCCGACCCCCACACCCGACTCCACCCAAAGCGTTGAAATCCTCCTTATGAATGGGCAATTTCTTTATCCACGCTGCTGCTTAGAATAGTATGCCGTGAAAGTCAGAGTAAGGGGATCAACAGCAAGTTTACTCATGGGGGAAAGATGGGCAAAGTTGCCTCCCTTTTTTCTTTGTTATTGTTTGACATACATGTACAAAGAGTTCACATTACTCATTACACAAGTCCTTTTCCACACACTGTTTTCAATGTATGCTAACTTGTTCATTGGATTGTCCCATTCATGACTTGGAAGACTGGAGTCTGAAGTTTGAGACCTGGCCAGATCAAACTTTTGTTTGTTTAACCCTTTACCAAAAATAGTTGAGAAATAGTTTAGAGAGTCCCTAACTGGCAGAGTTTCAGACGCCATTTCTAAATGCGATGAATTTGAAAAATAATCTTGGGATAGAGCAGAAAACATTGTGGGAAAAGGAGAAATTGCTGGTGAAGAGCAATTTCTCATTTTCCCACAACGTTTTTCCAAAGTCGCCTCCAACAAACTGGTCAAATGTCGTTATTGTTTGGTAATGGTATAAGAAGTCAATGCGACATGTCTCATTGGACAAACCCACCAAATTGCTCTACGTGGAAAATAAAACAGATGAAAAGTCATCAAAATGACTAGAATACTGTTGACATCAGCGTTAAGTCCAAAACAAACCGAGCGACAGAATAAAATACTTTGAAACGTATCGGTACTTTATGATAGTAAAATAGGGTAATTAGGGATTCAGTCTTTCAAGGCAATCTATTCTAAAGAAGTATGCAGACGATGTTTCTGATTTTACCACGTTAACCAGAATGTCGTTTGCTCGAGACCCCGTCCGATCAATATTTCTATATGGAGATAATCAAATAAGTCATTGTCCCTTTTCCTACAGTGTTTCATTGAGTAATTCTACTGATTATTATGTTTCTGATTGCTAACCCTTTACCCATAATCTGGCAAGACTGTTAGTGTATATGTTCATATCCGCACAGAGTAACTTCCCCCCAGAAACCCGACCCCCACACCCGACTCCACCCAAAGCATTGAAATCCTCCTTATGAATGGGCAATTTCTTTATCCACGCTGCTGCTTAGAATAGTATGCCGTGAAAGTCAGAGTAAGGGGATCAACAGCAAGTTTACTCATGGGGGAAAGATGGGCAAAGTTGCCTCCCTTTTTTTCTTTGTTATTGTTTGACATACATGTATAAAGAGTTCACATTACTCATTACACAAGTCCTTTTCCACACACTGTTTTCAATGTATGCTAACTTGTTCATTGGATTGTCCCATTCATGACTTGGAAGACTGGAGTCTGAAGTTTGAGACCTGGCCAGATCAAACTTTTGTTTGTTTAACCCTTTACCAAAAATAGTTGAGAAATAGTTTAGAGAGTCCCTAACTGGAAGAGTTTCAGACGCCATTTCTAAATGCGATGAATTTGAAAAATAATCTTGGGATAGAGCAGAAAACATTGTGGGAAAAGGAGAAATTGCTGGTGAAGAGCAATTTCTCATTTTCCCACAACGTTTTTCCAAAGTCGCCTCCAACAAACTGGTCAAATGTCGTTATTGTTTGGTAATGGTATAAGAAGTCAATGTGACATGTCTCATTGGACAAACCCACCAAATTGCTCTACGTGGAAAATAAAACAGATGAAAAAGTCATCAAAATGACTAGAATACTGTTGACATCAGCGTTAAGTCCAAAACAAACCGAGCGACAGAATAAAATACTTTGAAACGTATCGGTACTTTATGATAGTAAAATAGGGTAATTAGGGATTCAGTCTTTCAAGGCAATCTATTCTAAAGAAGTATGCAGACGATGTTTCTGATTTTACCACGTTAACCAGAATGTCGTTTGTTCGAGACCCCGTCCGATCAATATTTCTATATGGAGATAATCAAATAAGTCATTGTCCCTTTTCCTACAGTGTTTCATTGAGTAATTCTACTGATTATTATGTTTCTGATTGCTAACCCTTTACCCATAATCTGGCAAGACTGTTAGTGTATATGTTCATATCCGCACAGAGTAACTTCCCCCCAGAAACCCGACCCCCACACCCGACTCCACCCAAAGCGTTGAAATCCTCCTTATGAATGGGCAATTTCTTTATCCACGCTGCTGCTTAGAATAGTATGCCGTGAAAGTCAGAGTAAGGGGATCAACAGCAAGTTTACTCATGGGGGAAAGATGGGCAAAGATTGCAAAGTTGCCTTTTTTTCTTTGTTATTGTTTGACATACATGTATATAGAGTTCACATTACTCATTACACAAGTCCTTTTCCACACACTGTTTTCAATGTATGCTAACTTGTTCATTGGATTGTCCCATTCATGACTTGGAAGACTGGAGTCTGAAGTTTGAGACCTGGCCAGATCAAACTTTTGTTTGTTTAACCCTTTACCAAAAATAGTTGAGAAATAGTTTAGAGAGTCCCTAACTGGAAGAGTTTCAGACGCCATTTCTAAATGCGATGAATTTGAAAAATAATCTTGGGATAGAGCAGAAAGCATTGTGGGAAAAGGAGAAATTGCTGGTGAAGAGCAATTTCTCATTTTCCCACAACGTTTTTCCAAAGTCGCCTCCAACAAACTGGTCAAATGTCGTTATTGTTTGGTAATGGTATAAGAAGTCAATGCTACATGTCTCATTGGACAAACCCACCAAATTGCTCTACGTGGAAAATAAAACAGATGGAAAAGTCATCAAAATGACTAGAATACTGTTGACATCAGCGTTAAGTCCAAAACAAACCGAGCGACAGAATAAAATACTTTGAAACGTATCGGTACTTTATGATAGTAAAATAGGGTATTAGGGATTCAGTCTTTCAAGGCAATCTATTCTAAAGAAGTATGCAGACGATGTTTCTGATTTTACCACGTTAACCAGAATGTCGTTTGTTCGAGACCCCGTCCGATCAATATTTCTATATGGAGATAATCAAATAAGTCATTGTCCCTTTTCCTACAGTGTTTCATTGAGTAATTCTACTGATTATTATGTTTCTGATTGCTAACCCTTTACCCATAATCTGGCAAGACTGTTAGTGTATATGTTCATATCCGCACAGAGTAACTTCCCCCCAGAAACCCGACCCCCACACCCGACTCCACCCAAAGCGTTGAAATCCTCCTTATGAATGGGCAATTTCTTTATCCACGCTGCTGCTTAGAATAGTATGCCGTGAAAGTCAGAGTAAGGGGATCAACAGCAAGTTTACTCATGGGGAAAAGATGGGCAAAGTTGCCTCCCTTTTTTCTTTGTTATTGTTTGACATACATAGAGTTCACATTACTCATTACACAAGTCCTTTTCCACACACTGTTTTCAATGTATGCTAACTTGTTCATTGGATTGTCCCATTCATGACTTGGAAGACTGGAGTCTGAAGTTTGAGACCTGGCCAGATCAAACTTTTGTTTGTTTAACCCTTTACCAAAAATAGTTGAGAAATAGTTAAGAGAGTCCCTAACTGGCAGAGTTTCAGACGCCATTTCTAAATGCGATGAATTTGAAAAATAATCTTGGGATAGAGCAGAAAGCATTGTGGGAAAAGGAGAAATTGCTGGTGAAGAGCAATTTCATTTTCCCACAACGTTTTTCCAAAGTCGCCTCCAACAAACTGGTCAAATGTCGTTATTGTTTGGTAATGGTATAAGAAGTCAATGCGACATGTCTCATTGGACAAACCCACCAAATTGCTCTACGTGGAAAATAAAACAGATGAAAAAGTCATCAAAATGACTAGAATACTGTTGACATCAGCGTTAAGTCCCAAACAAACCGAGCGACAGAATAAAATACTTTGAAACGTATCGGTACTTTATGATAGTAAAATAGGGTAATTAGGGATTCAGTCTTTCAAGGCAATCTATTCTAAAGAAGTATGCAGACGATGTTTCTGATTTTACCACGTTAACCAGAATGTCGTTTGTTCGAGACCCCGTCCGATCAATATTTCCATATGGAGATAATCAAATAAGTCATTGTCCCTTTTCCTACAGTGTTTCATTGAGTAATTTTACTGATTATCATGTTTCTGATTGCTAACCCTTTACCCATAATCTGGCAAGACTGTTAGTGTATATGTTCATATCCGCACAGAGTAACTTCCCCAGAAACCCGACCCCCACACCCGACTCCACCCAAAGCGTTGAAATCCTCCTTATGAATGGGCAATTTCTTTATCCACGCTGCTGCTTAGAATAGTATGCCGTGGAAGTCAGAGTAAGGGGATCAACAGCAAGTTTACTCATGGGGGAAAGATGGGCAAAGTTGCCTCCTTTTTTTCTTTGTTATTGTTTGACATACATGT
>OX401413.1:17269894-17282394 GCA_947846245.1 Cerastoderma edule
GTCCCTAACTTGAAGAGTTTCAGACGCCATTTCTGAATGCGATGAATTTGAAAACTGATCTTCGGATAGAGGAGAAAACATTGTGGGAAAAGGAGAAATTATTGGTGAAGAGCAATTTCTCATTTTCCCACAACATTTTCCAAAGTCGCCTCCAACAAACTGGTCAAATGTCGTTATTGTTTGGTAATGGTATAAGAAGTCAATGCGACATGTCTCATCAACCAAACCCACCAAATTGCTCTACGTGGAAAATAAAATAGATGAAAAAGTCATCAAAATGACTAGAATACTGTTGACATCAGCGTTAAGTCCAAAACAAACCGAGCGACAGTATATAATACTTTGAAACGTATCGGTACTTTATGATAGTAAAATAGGGTAATTAGGGATTCAGTCTTTCAAGGCAATTCATTCTAAAGAAGTATGCAGACGATGCTTCTGATTTTACCACGTTAACCAGAATGTCGTTTGTTCGAGACCCCGCCGGATCAATATTTCCATATGGAGATAATCAAATAAGTCATTGTCCCTTTTCCTACAGTGTTTCATTGAGTAATTCTACTGATTATTTTGTTTCTGATTGCTAACCCTTTACCCATAATCTGGCAAGACTGTTAGTGTATATGTTCATATCCGCACAGAGTAACTTCCCCCCCAGAAACCCGACCCCCACACACCACTCCACCCAAAGCATTGAAATCCTCCTTAAGTGAATGGGCAATTTCTTTATCCACGCCAAGCTGCTTAGAATAGTATGTCGTGAAAGTCAGAGTAAGGGATCAACAAGTGTTACCATGGGGGAAAGATAAGCAAAAGTTGCCTCCCTTTTTCTTTTGTTATTGTTTGACATACATGTATATAGAGTTCACATTACTCATTACACAAGTCCTTTTCCACACACTGTTTTCAATGTATGCTAACTTGTTCATAGGATTGTCCCATGCATGACTTGGAAGACTGGAGTCTGAAGTTTGAGACCTGGCCAGATCAAACTTTTGTTTGTTTAACCCTTTACCAAAAATAGTTGAGAAATAGTTTAGAGAGTCCCTAACTGGTAGAGTTTCAGACGCCATTTCTAAATGCGATGAATTTGAAAAATAAACTTGGGATAGAGCAGAAAACATTGTGGGAAAAGGAGAAATTGTTGGTGAAGAGCAATTTCTCATTTTCCCACAACGTTTTTCCAAAGTCGCCTCCAACAAACTGGTCAAATGTCGTTATTGTTTGGTAATGGTATAAGAAGTCAATGCGACATGTCTCATTGACAAACCCACCAAATTGCTCTACGTGGAAAATAAAACAGATGGAAAAGTCATCAAAATGACTAGAATACTGCTGACATCAGCGTTAAGTCCAAAACAAACCGAGCGACAGAATAAAATACTTGGAAACGTATCGGTACTTTATGATAGTAAAATAGGGTAATTAGGGATTCAGTCTTTCAAGGCAATCTATTCTAAAGAATTATGCAGACGATGTTTCTGATTTTACCACGTTAACCAGAATGTCGTTTGTTCGAGACCCCGTCCGATCAATATTTCCATATGGAGATAATCAAATAAGTCATTGTCCCTTTCCCTACAGTGTTTCATTGAGTAATTCTACTGATTATTATGTTTCTGATTGCTAACCTTTTACCCATAATCTGGCAAGACTGTCAGTGTATATGTTCATATCCTCACAGAGTAACTTACCCCCAGAAACCCGACCCCCACACCCGACTCCACCCAAAGCGTTGAAATCCTCCTTATGATTGCATTGAACTCCTCCTTATGAAGGGGCAATTTCTTTATCCACGCTGCTGCTTAGAATAGTATGCCGTGAAAGTCAGAGTAAGGGGATCAACAGCAAGTTTACTCATGGGGGAAAGATGGGCAATGTTGTCTCCCTTTTTTCTTTGTTATTGTTTGACATACATGTATATAGAGTTCACATTACTCATTACACAAGTCCTTTTCCACACACTGTTTTCAATGTATGCTAACTTGTTCATTGGATTGTCCCATTCATGACTTGGAAGACTGGAGTCTGAAGTTTGAGACCTGGCCAGATCAAACTTTTGTTTGTTTAACCCTTTACCAAAAATAGTTGAGAAATAGTTTAGAGAGTCCCTAACTGGCAGAGTTTCAGACGCCATTTCTAAATGCGATGAATTTGAAAAATAATCTTGGGATAGAGCAGAAAACATTGTGGGAAAAGGAGAAATTGCTGGTGAAGAGCAATTCCTCATTTTCCCCACAACGTTTTTCCAAAGTCGCCTCCAACAAACTGGTCAAATGTCGTTATTGTTTGGTAATGGTATAAGAAGTCAATGCGACATGTCTCATTTGACAAACCCACCAAATTGCTCTACGTGGAAAATAAAACAGATGAAAAAGTCATCAAAATGACTAGAATACTGTTGACATCAGCGTTAAGTCCAAAACAAACCGAGCGACAGAATAAAAATACTTTGAAACGTATCGGTACTTTATGATAGTAAAATATGGTAATTAGGGATTCAGTCTTTCAAGGCAATCTATTCTAAAGAAGTATGCAGACGATGCTTCTGATTTTACCACGTTAACCAGAATGTCGTTTGTTCGAGACCCCGTCCGATCAATATTTCCATATGGAGATAATCAAATAAGTCATTGTCCCTTTTCCTACAGTGTTTCATTGAGTAATTCTACTGATTATTAATGTTTCTGATTGCTAACCCTGTACCCATAATCTGGCAAGACTGTTAGTGTATATGTTCATATCCGCACAGAGTAACTTCCCCCCAGAAACCCGACCCCCACACCCGACTCCACCCAAAGCATTGAAATCCTCCTTATGAATGGGCAATTTCTTTATCCACGCTGCTGCTTAGAATAGTATGCCTTGAAAGTCAGAGTAAGGGGATCAACAGCAAGTTTACTCATGGGGGAAAGATGGGCAAAGTTGCCTCCCTTTTTCTTTGTTATTGTTTGACATACATGTATATAGAGTTCACATTACTCATTACACAAGTCCTTTTCCACACACTGTTTTCAATGTATGCTAACTTGTTCATTGGATTGTCCCATTCATGACTTGGAAGACTGGAGTCTGAAGTTTGAGACCTGGCCAGATCAAACTTTTGTTTGTTTAACCCTTTACCAAAAATAGTTGAGAAATAGTTTAGAGAGTCCCTAACTGGAAGAGTTTCAGACGCCATTTCTAAATGCGATGAATTTGAAAAATAAACTTGGGATAGAGCAGAAAACATTGTGGGAAAAGGAGAAATTGCTGGTGAAGAGCAATTCCTCATTTTCCCACAACGTTTTCCAAAGTCGCCTCCAACAAACTGGTCAAATGTCGTTATTGTTTGGTAATGGTATAAGAAGTCAATGCGACATGTCTCATTGGACAAACCCACCAAATTGCTCTACGTGGAAAATAAAACAGATGGAAAAAGTCATCAAAATGACTAGAATACTGTTGACATCAGCGTTAAGTCCAAAACAAACCGAGCGACAGAATAAAATACTTTGAAACGTATCGGTACTTTATGATAGTAAAATAGGGTAATTAGGGATTCAGTCTTTCAAGGCAATCTATTCTAAAGAAGTATGCAGACGATGTTTCTGATTTTACCACGTTAACCAGAATGTCGTTTGTTCGAGACCCCGTCCGATCAATATTTCTATATGGAGATAATCAAATAAGTCATTGTCCCTTTTCCTACAGTGTTTCATTGAGTAATTCTACTGATTATTATGTTTCTGATTGCTAACCCTTTACCCATAATCTGGCAAGACTGTTAGTGTATATGTTCATATCCGCACAGAGTAACTTCCCCCCAGAAACCCGACCCCCACACCCGACTCCACCCAAAGCGCTGAAATCCTCCTTATGAATGGGCAATTTCTTTATCCACGCTGCTGCTTAGAATAGTATGCCGTGAAAGTCAGAGTAAGGGGATCAACAGCAAGTTTACTCATGGGGGAAAGATGGGCAAAGTTGCCTCCCTTTTTTCTTTGTTATTGTTTGACATACATGTATAAAGAGTTCACATTACTCATTACACAAGTCCTTTTCCACACACTGTTTTCAATGTATGCTAACTTGTTCATTGGATTGTCCCATTCATGACTTGGAAGACTGGAGTCTGAAGTTTGAGACCTGGCCAGATCAAACTTTTGTTTGTTTAACCCTTTACCAAAAATAGTTGAGAAATAGTTTAGAGAGTCCCTAACTGGCAGAGTTTCAGACGCCATTTCTAAATGCGATGAATTTGAAAAATGATCTTGGGATAGAGCAGAAAACATTGTGGGAAAAGGAGAAATTGCTGGTGAAGAGCAATTTCTCATTTTCCCACAACGTTTTTCCAAAGTCGCCTCCAACAAACTGGTCAAATGTCGTTATTGTTTGGTAATGGTATAAGAAGTCAATGCGACATGTCTCATTGGACAAACCCACCAAATTGCTCTACGTGGAAAATAAAACAGATGAAAAAGTCATCAAAATGACTAGAATACTGTTGACATCAGCGTTAAGTCCCAAACAAACCGAGCGACAGAATAAAATACTTTGAAACGTATCGGTACTTTATGATAGTAAAATAGGGTAATTAGGGATTCAGTCTTTCAAGGCAATCTATTCTAAAGAAGTATGCAGACGATGTTTCTGATTTTACCACGTTAACCAGAATGTCGTTTGTTCGAGACCCCGTCCGATCAATATTTCTATATGGAGATAATCAAATAAGTCATTGTCCCTTTTCCTACAGTGTTTCATTGAGTAATTCTACTGATTATTATGTTTCTGATTGCTAACCCTTTACCCATAATCTGGCAAGACTGTTAGTGTATATGTTCATATCCGCACAGAGTAACTTCCCCCCAGAAACCCGACCCCCACACCCGACTCCACCCAAAGCATTGAAATCCTCCTTATGAATGGGCAATTTCTTTATCCACGCTGCTGCTTAGAATAGTATGCCGTGAAAGTCAGAGTAAGGGGATCAACAGCAAGTTTACTCATGGGGGAAAGATGGGCAAAGTTGCCTCCCTTTTTTCTTTGTTATTGTTTGACATACATGTATAAGAGTTCACATTACTCATTACACAAGTCCTTTTCCACACACTGTTTTCAATGTATGCTAACTTGTTCATTGGATTGTCCCATTCATGACTTGGAAGACTGGAGTCTGAAGTTTGAGACCTGGCCAGATCAAACTTTTGTTTGTTTAACCCTTTACCAAAAATAGTTGAGAAATAGTTTAGAGAGTCCCTAACTGGAAGAGTTTCAGACGCCATTTCTAAATGCGATGAATTTGAAAAATAAACTTGGGATAGAGCAGAAAACATTGTGGGAAAAGGAGAAATTGCTGGTGAAGAGCAATTTCTCATTTTCCCACAACGTTTTTCCAAAGTCGCCTCCAACAAACTGGTCAAATGTCGTTATTGTTTGGTAATGGTATAAGAAGTCAATGCGACATGTCTCATTGGACAAACCCACCAAATTGCTCTACGTGGAAAATAAAACAGATGGAAAAGTCATCAAAATGACTAGAATACTGTTGACATCAGCGTTAAGTCCAAAACAAACCGAGCGACAGAATAAAATACTTTGAAACGTATCGGTACTTTATGATAGTAAAATAGGGTAATTAGGGATTCAGTCTTTCAAGGCAATCTATTCTAAAGAAGTATGCAGACGATGTTTCTGATTTTACCACGTTAACCAGAATGTCGTTTGTTCGAGACCCCGTCCGATCAATATTTCTATATGGAGATAATCAAATAAGTCATTGTCCCTTTTCCTACAGTGTTTCATTGAGTAATTCTACTGATTATTATGTTTCTGATTGCTAACCCTTTACCCATAATCTGGCAAGACTGTTAGTGTATATGTTCATATCCGCACAGAGTAACTTCCCCCCAGAAACCCGACCCCCACACCCGACTCCACCCAAAGCATTGAAATCCTCCTTATGAATGGGCAATTTCTTTATCCACGCTGCTGCTTAGAATAGTATGCCGTGAAAGTCAGAGTAAGGGGATCAACAGCAAGTTTACTCATGGGGGAAAGATGGGCAAAGTTGCCTCCCTTTTTCTTTGTTATTGTTTGACATACATGTATATAAGAGTTCACATTACTCATTACACAAGTCCTTTTCCACACACTGTTTTCAATGTATGCTAATTTGTTCATTGGATTGTCCCATTCATGACTTGGAAGACTGGAGTCTGAAGTTTGAGACCTGGCCAGATCAAACTTTTGTTTGTTTAACCCTTTACCAAAAATAGTTGAGAAATAGTTTAGAGAGTCCCTAACTGGCAGAGTTTCAGACGCCATTTCTAAATGCGATGAATTTGAAAAATAATCTTGGGATAGAGCAGAAAACATTGTGGGAAAAGGAGAAATTGCTGGTGAAGAGCAATTTCTCATTTTCCCACAACGTTTTCCAAAGTCGCCTCCAACAAACTGGTCAAATGTCGTTATTGTTTGGTAATGGTATAAGAAGTCAATGCGACATGTCTCATTGGACAAACCCACCAAATTGCTCTACGTGGAAAATAAAACAGATGAAAAGTCATCAAAATGACTAGAATACTGTTGACATCAGCGTTAAGTCCAAACAAACCGAGCGACAGAATAAAATACTTTGAAACGTATCGGTACTTTATGATAGTAAAATATGGTAATTAGGATTCAGTCTTTCAAGGCAATCTATTCTAAAGAAGTATGCAGACGATGTTTCTGATTTTACCACGTTAACCAGAATGTCGTTTGTTCGAGACCCCGTCCGATCAATATTTCTATATGGAGATAATCAAATAAGTCATTGTCCCTTTTCCTACAGTGTTTCATTGAGTAATTCTACTGATTATTATGTTTCTGATTGCTAACCCTTTACCCATAATCTGGCAAGACTGTTAGTGTATATGTTCATATCCGCACAGAGTAACTTCCCCCCAGAAACCCGACCCCCACACCCGACTCCACCCAAAGCGTTGAAATCCTCCTTATGAATGGGCAATTTCTTTATCCACGCTGCTGCTTAGAATAGTATGCCGTGAAAGTCAGAGTAAGGGGATCAACAGCAAGTTTACTCATGGGGGAAAGATGGGCAAAGTTTCCTCCCTTTTTTCTTTGTTATTGTTTGACATACATGTATATAGAGTTCACATTACTCATTACACAAGTCCTTTTCCACACACTGTTTTCAATGTATGCTAACTTGTTCATTGGATTGTCCCATTCATGACTTGGAAGACTGGAGTCTGAAGTTTGAGACCTGGCCAGATCAAACTTTTGTTTGTTTAACCCTTTACCAAAAATAGTTGAGAAATAGTTTAGAGAGTCCCTAACTGGAGAGTTTCAGACGCCATTTCTAAATGCGATGAATTTGAAAAATAATCTTGGGATAGAGCAGAAAACATTGTGGGAAAAGGAGAAATTGCTGGTAAAGAGCAATTTCTCATTTTCCCACAACGTTTTTCCAAAGTCGCCTCCAACAAACTGGTCAAATGTCGTTATTGTTTGGTAATGGTATAAGAAGTCAATGCGACATGTCTCATTGGACAAACCCACCAAATTGCTCTACGTGGAAAATAAAACAGATGAAAAAGTCATCAAAATGACTAGAATACTGTTGACATCAGCGTTAAGTCCAAAACAAACCGAGCGACAGAATAAAATACTTTGAAACGTATCGGTACTTTATGATAGTAAAATAGGGTAATTAGGGATTCAGTCTTTCAAGGCAATCTATTCTAAAGAAGTATGCAGACGATGTTTCTGATTTTACCACGTTAACCAGAATGTCGTTTGTTCGAGACCCCGTCCGATCAATATTTCTATATGGAGATAATCAAATAAGTCATTGTCCCTTTTCCTACAGTGTTTCATTGAGTAATTCTACTGATTATGTTTCTGATTGCTAACCCTTTACCCATAATCTGGCAAGACTGTTATTGTAGGGGGGAGGGCGTACAGACAATTCCCCACTAGGACAATAACCCACTAAATGTCTAGGACAATAACCTACAGGACAATTACCCACTGGACAATAACCCACCGGACAATACCCCACATTTGTGTCAAATAGGTCAATTCCCCACCCGTAAAATGAAATCGTCATAAAACATTTTTTTTTAAGAATCTGAATTAAAGAAGTATTAAAATATATTTTCAAACTATTATCTTCAACTTATACATGAAAATATATTTATATTACAATAGCCAAACAAATAATACATGGTTGAAAAAGGTCAAAAGATTGGTCCATTCACAAATCTTTTTGTATTGAGAATGAGGACAATTCCCCACTTTTAATAAATAATAGCATGAAATGTATCTTTTGATATGTTCATGAATCTTTGCTATTGAGGCAATAAATTAAAACAAATCAAAAATCAGTGATCATGGATTAAAGCATATCATTTGTGCATAATGTAAATGTAGAAAAGAATGAATTGCAATTAAATTATCCTATCAATAATTATTAACCCATTTATTGATTTAGGCAATTGAAAACAGATTTATTGATAAATTTGTACTTTGGTAAGCTTTTTAATTTGGGGTTTGGATTGAATAAACGATTGCTTTGCTCCACACCTTTAATCATCCTTTAGCTACACCTTGCTAACGAGGTCTTTAATTGATATTTGATATATCAATAATGTACATGTTTTTCAGTCTGTGATGGATTTTCACATCTTAATTCTTCAATTCTTATTCTTTTAGAATTGTTTTATCATCCCTATGCTTCCTTTTTTTTTATCCCATTAGACCCCACTTCCAGCTACTTGAAATAAGTAAGCATTTAAAAATCAATATCATAAGAACTCACAAAGAGTCTATTAATTAGAATCTTCAATATTTGAAAAGTAAAGTATTTCATATTACGTTAAAATTTTGGATCAACAGTCCAATTAATTGGTCATTGATATTAACTTGACTTTTGCATTCTGTACAATTCTTTTATCAGTATATATTTTTGCAGACGAAAAAGGAACAATGCTTCAAATCTCTATTTTGATAATTTTCCACTCTTATTTTCATTGTTACTTATTACAGATAACATAAATAACGCAAAATATACATTATAGATAAAAAACATAATTTATTTGAATATATGTTTTATATCAAATAGTGGGTAATTGTCCCAGTGGGCAATTGTCCCAGTGGGCAATTGTCCTAGTGGGGAATTGTCCTGTGGGTAATTGTCCTAGTGGGGAATCGTCCTAGTGGGGAATTGTCCTACACCCGTTATTGTATATGTTCATATCCACACAGAGTAACTTCCCCCAAAAAACCAGACCCCCACACCGACCCCTGTCCAAAGCGTAGAAATGCTCCTTGTGAACGGGCAATTTCTTTATCCACGCTGCTGCTTAAAATAGTATGCCGTGAAAGTCAGAGTACGGGGATCAACAGCAAGTTTACTCATGGGGGAAAGATGGGCAAAGTTGTCTCCCTTTTTTCTTTGTTATTGTTTGAATACATGCATAAACAGTTCAATTACTCATTACACAAGTCCTTTTCCACACACTGTTTTCAATGTATGCTAACTTGTTCATTGGATTGTCCCATTCATAATTTTGACTTGGAAGACTGGAGTCTGAAGTTTAAGACCTGGCCAGATCAAACTTTTGTTTGTTTAACCCTTTACTAAAAATAGTTGAAAAAAATAGACAGTCACTAACTGGAGGGAAGGTATATTCTGTTGACTTTTCTCTGTTGACCAGCTGACTGCTGACCGCTGACCAGCTGACCAGAGGGTATAAAATGCTGACCAGTATTTTGCTGACCATGGTAATTTTGATGACCCCCACTGACTGACTGATAAGAACTGACAAGTGATAAACAGCTCCCTATTACCAAAACAATGCAAAAAAAGAAGCTGGATCCAAAAAAGTCAAATGCCTTTTGAAATGAAAAATCAATATGTCAAGTTTTATTTCAACCCTTTCCTTTAATTATCATTTCTTATTTAAGAATATTTGACATGTTTGAAAAAGGAGAAATTGTTCTTAATTAACCTTGCTTTGCACAAATTGAAAATCTTGAATTAATGCTGTTATTTTTTTTCTTTCTTTTTCCTAAAAGTAAATTGTTACATGTTTTTTTCCATTGTTAAATGTATTAATTGTATCAACTTTTAGATTACTATGTCAATCTATGTGAGTTGTGGTAATTTTCAAATATCAGCTTTTCTCATGTTTTTTCTCGAATTCATCTAGATTTGATATATATATAGATCTATATATTCAAATGAAATCAATGGAGTATGAATTTTGTCACATTGTTCTAAATCCATGAATAAATAAGAAACGTGTTGATTGGTCCACAGGAGTGGTCAGCAATTTCTTGACATGGAAGCAGTCAGTCAGACAAATTGTTCTATCAGTATTCAATCAGAATTGAATTAATATTAAACGTAATTTTAATGCAAATCAAGCATTTAACCTTTAATTCTAAATAAAGTAGCACAATTATTTTTGATAAATGGTTTTTGTTTTGTATGTTGGTTGGACAACAGTAGATTGGTTGGTCTAAAAAGCCGACTAGTGTTTGCTGATTTTGATGATCCCCCCACTGACTGACTAATAAGAATTGATAAGCCATAAACAGCTCCCTTTAATCAAACAATGCAGAAAAAGTAGCTGGCTCCATGATAGTCAAATGCCTTTGAAACAGAAAAATCCATTTGTCAAATTTCAATTTAATCTTTTTTTTAATTTAACATTGCTTTGTACAATTTGAAAATCTTGAATAAATGTTATGTTAATATTTTCATCTTTTCAAAAGTAAATTGTTTCTACCGTTTCATGTTCTTGGCCATTGTGTCAATGTTTTAATTGTATTAACTTTAAAGGGTACTATGGCACTTAATGTGAGTTGTGGTAATTAAAAATATCAGCTTTTCTCATTTTTTTCTAAATTTTATCTAGATTTCAATATGCATACAACTGAAATCAAAAGAGTATTAATTTTGTCACATTGTTATGAATCCATGCTTAACCCTTATCCAAACAATAACGACATTTGACGACTTTGTTGCAAACGACTTTAGAAAACTTTGTGGGAAAAGGAGAAATTGCTCGTAAGGGACAATTTTTCCTTTTCCCACAAGGTTTTCTGCTCTTTCTGAAGAATATTGTGCAATTTCATCAAATTTTGAAATGTCGCCTGCAAACTCGTTCAATTTGGGACAATTGAAAATTTGTAATTTGGGAAAGGGTTAAATAATAAATGTGTTAATTGATCCACAGGATTGGTCAGCAATTTCTTGACATGGAAGCAGTCAGTCAGACAAATTGTTCTATCAATATTCAATCAGAATTGAATTAATATTTAAACTTATTTTTAATGCAAATCAAACATTTTACCTTTTATTCTAAATAAAGTAGCACAATTATTTTTGATAAATGGGTTTTGTTTTGTGTGTTGGTTGAACAACAGTAGATGGGTTGGTCTAAAAAGTAGCAGTGTTAGCTGACCAAGGTAATTCTGATGACCCCCCACTGACCGACTGATAAGAATGGCTATATAGGCAATAAACAGCTCTCTATTATCAGAACACTGCAGAAAAAATAGCTGGCTCTACCTGAGTCATTTGCCTCAGAATAGATACTTTTGTTAATTTCTCGAGTTTCCATTTTCCCTTTTTTTTAATTTATTAGAAATTATTTACTTTTGTGAAATTGTTTTTTGGGAGCATTTTTCAAAATTCTAGAAATGTTGGCATGAGAGAAAGGGAGAAACTGTTCTTGATATGATTTTGTATATAACTTTATAAGTTAATCTGGCATTTTCAAATATCGGCCATCTAATATGTTTTCGTTTTCTTTCTACAATGCATCTAAATAATCACATGTATATTTTCATTCCCTTAAACAGACTTACACATAATTGACTATTTGGAAAATCTGCAATAAACGGTATATGTACATTTGCCCCCCAAATTTGCTGACCAGGTATATAAAACCAATATACTGGTACATGTACTAATGACTGGTATGCTATGTAGTTCCACTCATCAATGTATTACACAAGACTGCTATCTGCATGAACATGGGGAAAACCAACAATTTGCCTAAATGTGACGGGTACATGTGTCTAGGTAATAAGCTCAACCTATACAATGGTCAACCACAAGAATGAAATGATACCTGGAAAAAATTCCTTCCACCAGTTTTGAGAAGCTAAAAAATACACTTAGAAGAAATGAAATTGGATGATGTCTTTGTTTAGTAACAATGAGTGTTAATATCAAGTTAATTACATTTATTAATCCAAGACCACAAACATCTGAGTAAGTCCCTTCAATGAATACAAAAAAAAATGGATTTAAATAAAAAAATTAAGGAATGAAAAGACAGATCACCGAAAAGAAAACTTATTATCTTGAGGCATTTGGACTATGATGAACCCAGCTACTTCTTTTTGTATCATTTTGATTTGAGAAGCTGTTTATTGCATATAAATTCTTATCAGTCAGTCAATCGGGGCAAAGACCTAATAAAAAGACTGTTTATTAG
>OX401413.1:17287394-17307394 GCA_947846245.1 Cerastoderma edule
TTGACAAAATTGTATTGAACTATCTACGTTCAAAAGCATATCTTGTTAAAAGTGACAACCGCAAATGGATCTATGAAAGATAAGTTAGCTTAATACAAGCAAACTGTAGTGGTCTAATACATATGACACGCCGTTACAAACAAGATGATACCGACCTAAATCAACCTTCATTTACTTACACGTCAATCATATCTCCATCCTCTCTCCGATCACATGAGCAACCTCAACTAATATATGGTTAAAGGGAAATAACTCGTATAACTCAAAAGTTTGTTTTTACATGAGTTACCTCCCATTTACAATTCAATGGTAAGACAATACAAGCCGTGTATGATGCGTGTGCTTTCTAAATGTCTATTTCTGAGCTCTCTATGAAGTCAAACTTTAGTTTCAATGCGGTTTTTTTTGTATAACGAGTTGGACCTACATGTGTTCAGATCAGAAGAGTACATATATTCCCGCTAAAAATGAAATGAAATTAACGAAATATACCTTTACCACTTAATCGATTTTTATTGACTTCTCTGATTTTTCACCTACAACAGAACATTTAAGAAACCGCTGTACCAAAAGAATCTGTTCGCCATTGCACAGCTGTTCTTTTTCAGTATACCGAATAAATCTTATTATGTATGTTTAAAGCGTATTGCTAACAGATCTGAGTATTTTAAGATATTAAAATCTTTTCAACCGTATAGCAGCTGTATTGCTGTATGAGACGTACTGGAGTATAGTCATTGGGAGTAAGATACGTTTGTATCTATTGCATTTAGAGCATGTATGCAATAAATAATTATGTATGCAGATCCAAAAGCGTTCCAACGGTTTCGAATTTCATCACATACTGTATGTACATACTTAGATATGAAGACAATATCTGAATCATTTTTGCGTTTAGTAGCTATTTTTTCATTAATGCTTATACCACAATTCAAAACTTGTATCGTTTCGACGACATTTTACTTTGAACCCCAACTTTTCTTTTCTATGAACAAGTAACTTTAAGATTAAACTGTGACTTGGCTGTACATTAGTTTTGACCAATGATTGATAGAAACATAATGAGGGACTGCGTAAAATGCAGAGTAATTCCGATTGAGCCCTGAAATAATCGAGCAGATTATATTCGCACGGGATAATCGTAATCTTGTTACCTTTAAAGTGATCTTTGGTTTGTCATTAATTCTTAAACGAAAATCCTTGGATTTCGCATGTCATGCGAACAAATATTTCCCTTTCCCTTTTTGATAGAAGAAGTGCAACAGTTGTATGTCAACGCTAACAATTGTGTAGGAAGTTTGAAGCTCGTTAGAATTCATTCTCGATGACTACTTCCTGGCTACTAAACCTACTTAACCAGGCCGACGCTCTACCTCTGTACCACTGGTTTGAGTACGGAGTTGTCATTTTCTTAAAAGAAATGTATAGGTCGTCTGCTGTCCATAACTTGAGATATCTGGCCCACATTTTGATGGGGAAAGATTGTCAGAGTGGCAAACAGGTTAGATCACAGGCCAGCAACCAATTTACTTGGCCTTGATCAAACCTGTTTGCATAAGCATGAAGTCGGTTCCAGCACTATAATGGTTATTTGAAAGTTCAAACGATGCCAACAAACACCCATTCCTTTCCTCTCCTCGAATATTCTGACTCAGTATGCATTCAACCCTTATGGTGCTGGAACCGATTTTGTGCTTATACAAACATGTTAGATCCAGGTCAGCCCCCATGTAAATTGGCGGTTGGTTTGTGATCTAACCTGTTTGCTACTCTGGGTATCTTACCTAATCAACATCAAATATATATTTAAAGTTTTGAAAAGCAGACGATACAAATTTCTATTTTCAGAAAATTATCCCGCATTCTAACGGTTAATAGGTCAATGATTGCGGGTTAAATTATTGAGGCAATATTTACACATGAATAATTGTTGACTTCAGCGTTAATACCTTAAGCTGTGGATTGTTGTCTTTCACATTATCGCTTGACTGGAAAGTCTAGTCGACGTTCTGACAGCATGGGTTTCTTCAGGTTTATTATTCGTTACTTCATATGAATCGTTTCAATCTGCAAAAGGAAGAATTGCTCGCCCTGAACAATTCTTCCTTTTCGTCAGGTTGATTTATGTGTAAAACATCGCAGAGAAAATGATGAATTTTATAGCAACTTTTTGAAATTATTGATTGTTTTATCTTGTGAATTGTATAAGTAATATAAATTCGTACAATAAAAAGGGCAAAACCCACTGCCCTTAATTAGTGCATGGTATGTGTGGATTTAGGGCAAATACCATTTTACGTTTGGTTGCGATACGTCCTGTCTCCCACGTTGGCTTCTATACTGAATGACATTGTGTACATTTAAAATGCATCGTGATAAATTTAATAATCGGGTCGAGGATACTAATCGCGTGCTGAATAAGGTCAAACATGGCGCCATCTTGTCTGATGGAAAGCTCGTGTGAGAATATGTCTGATACGTTTCATGACAATTACGTTGGAGGCACTTTGAGACGACTGTAACCCTACGTTTACATATTTAACATACATTTGTAATTAAAATGAAACCGACCTGTTTTTCGTCTTTTCCCCACATACGATTGCAACAACAGGTGACAAACAAAAGAAAGAAAAAGAAAGTATATTCAAGCGCCAAAGAATAAAATGACGACACCAAAGATTTCAACAAGCAACCCCTGTGGTCAAAGTCAGACTCTTGACCGGGACCGACTAGACCTAGCTTTGATCCTTAGTTTAATTTAAAGCTGTTTGTTCAGAAATTTGACGTGTTAAGGTAATCATCTCTCATTGCATTCGTTCTTCATAATGTACACGCCTTATTTGCATCAGATATAAATGTTTTTTAGAGAATATGGGAAAAGGAAAAAAAATAAATATATAACTGGATAGGGCAACAAGGTATAAAAACATTAGTGATTGGCCCTTTCCTTCTAAAGCCCATTTCGTAACTTGAGATGTATTCTACCTTTTAGATTTGGGGTATGGTTGCTTAGTAACGCTGTTAATAAAGTAAAAGCGATAATTTTACCAAATGTTTTTTTTTTTTTTTTAATTTTTTACAACTGAACATATTGTGATTAAACTTTATATACTGTCTATATACAATTTTATAAATCATTCCCGTAAAAAGTTATTCAAATACCGTTTTGAGTGAGGCGGTGTGTAATTATTTAAAATGTAGATCAAGCGGTTAATCCGATTCTCAGACTTTTCGGAGACGCCGCGGACAGATCGCGTTACTCTCTTTGATCGATCAAATTGATAAGTCATTAATTCGCACTATCCATTTAACCCTTTCACAAACAATAACGACATTTGACTAATTTGTTGCAGACGACTTTAGGAAATATTGTGGGGAAAGGAGAAATTGCTCGTAACGAGCAATTTTTCCATTTCCCACAAGGTTTTCTGCTCTATCTGAGGAATTATTTTCGATTTCATCACATTTTGAAATGTTATCTGCAAACTCTTTCAATTTGGGACAGTCGAAAATTTGTTGTTTGGGAAAGGGTTATGGTGCTTGTTCACACATGAGCTTCTGACTGTAAAATTGACTGAGAATGTGTTAGTATGTGCAGTCTTTATGTGGTAGATGTCAAATCCGTTGTAACGCTTTTGGACCAGGATGCTAAGTCATCTATTCTTTTATGTATTATCATTAACTCTATACAAATCCTTATTCATTATAATTCAATCATTAGAAAAACGTAGCTCTGTTTATTTTCGAGTATAAACCCACCACCCTTTAGCATATAACTGATTCAATATACTTTTATTCACATCACGAGAATGATATGATATGACTTTAACCCTTAGAATGCTGGGTAGTTTTCTTAAAATAGATTTTTGTTTCGTCTGCTTTTCAAAACCGTAGATATTTGCTTAATTTTGAAAAACCGTAGATATCTGCTTTTATTTTGATGAGGAAAGATACTCAGAGAAGCAAACAGATAAGATCACAAGCCAGTCGCAAATTTGGCAGCTGGCCTGGGTCTATCCTGTTTGCATAAGCATGAAGTCCAGCTGTATTATAAGGGTTAACACACCCTCAAACTACCACCTCATTAAGGGTGCAGCAACACAACCAACACAACACTAAATACTTTGTCATCTGTTAGAAATGCGTGAAAAAGTTGAATTCCTACTTTTATGAGTTGGGTGAAATGCATTTGATGTAATATGAAAACGTGATAATATTCAATTAACAGCATAAAACGTGGGCATGCTCAATTATTACCCATCTAGAAAAGGGCATTTTTATATGCTAAACTCATTGTTGGTATAAAGAAAAATTACTCACACACGCACTTTCATATTTTACTACAGTACTTTGAATAGTCGTTTTTAAAGCAGACCCGGAGGAGATACGTGTCCCCGTTAGCGGCGAGGAGAAAATGCCTGGACTAACCCACAAATGGGCGTGAGTACTCGTCTAGGTTCCAGGAAGCAGTCATCGACAGCGAATTATATCAACTTTAGGCTTTTGACACAATTTAAAATAAAATTTACAGGTAACATATATATCTATACGAGGCTTTTACAATCAAAGACATTGATTTTTGAGGGGAAGGGTGAACCTTTTATCTTATATCTATGTCAGCCTACCCTTTCGTGTTTTATGACTCTATTAACGCTGTTTATGATGGGGCTGGATATCGCTAGCTAGAGAAGTTGGACGAAATGGAGATGTAAGCGTATTGTTTGTGGGTAAAATAAAGCTGCTCGTAATTTCGACCCTTTGTATCAGGTAGCGTGAGACGCCGCTAATGAACATCAATGTTATATGGACCTGGTCTCAATGACCCATTCAGTGGAGGAAGTTAGTTTATAAGTATCATAGAATCTTTTAACATCATCACGCAACTTGGAGACTAAAGATTGTTGCCACCGAATTGGTTGGTTCAGTCCTTTACGAGATTTTCTGCTGCTGCTGCCGTTACTGCTGCTGCTGCTGCTCCTTTTCCTCCTCCTCCTCCCCACCTCCTTCTCCTTTTCTTCGTCCTCCTCTTCCTCCTCCTCCTCTTCATCCCCCTCCTCCTCCTCCTTCCTTTTCCTTTCCTCCCCATACTCCTTCTCCTTTTCCTCCTCCTCCTCCTCCGCCTCCTGCTTCCCCTCCTTATTCTCCTCTTCTTCTTCCTCCTCCTTCTTCTTCTGCTTCTTCTTCTTCATTTGCTCCTTCTTCTCCTTTTTCTTCTTTCTGTTCTTCTTCTTCTTCCTATTTCTTTTCCTCTGCCTCTGCCTTTTTCTTCCTCCTTCTTCTTCCTACTTTTTCTATATTCTTCTAGAATCCTTTGCCCACGAACAATTCTTTGACGGAGCTTCAAATTGGGTTAATCATTCAAACTCTGTACACACCTTAGCTTTGGGATATTCATGGGAGGTTTATTATCACGACAACAATAAGTCAGCTATGTTGTAATGCCCGGCTCATATTGAAGAGGACAGACTGTTCTGAAGAGCATGTTACACCGGGTAGAAACATTGACATTCATTGAGAGTTAGTTTCCGACTGGCTTCTCATAGAAAAAATACTTGAGATTTCCCCTTTAAAACTACGATACAACAATTCGGAACATCAGATCAGTCTCCATACCAAAGCGAGATAACCAATATCGTCAAAGTAAAGGTTTGAAAGGATCGGCATGTTAAGAAACCGTGTAATCCGATAGATGGAAACACAAATAGCGAAAAGAAACAAAAATACCAGATTTGCCGCCCATTTGAGCATGACCAAGAATATAATTACAGTGTACATTAAATAGTTGATATATGCGCTAAAATTGTTGTAATAGTTATTCGTTAATTATTCAAAAAATGACATGGGAAACTCGGATTTTATTGTAAAAGAATATATATATATACAACTTGTGTTCATTTGAGTGTTATTTAAACCAGGTTTCCTCTCATGGATAAGCGTTGTGCTTTCATGGCCGATTCAGCAGAAACATGTTGGAATTATTCGCTACTAGAAGGTAAATCTGATTTTTTAATTCTATTTTTTTTTCTAACAGAGATTTAATGTTGCTTTCAGATATTAATAAGTTGTACCGCAGCAACATTTTATATACTCATGGTCATTGGAAAGTGAAAAGCAATGAAAGCGTTATTTGTCGGCGTTGTAATTATTGTTGTTGTTTTCGTTGTTGTTGTTAGATTTTGGTTGATCAACGTTTCAAGAATGGCTGCAGTGAGAGCATCTATCTATGCTCTCGGAATATACTAACCAGTACTCCACAAAATTACTTCTAAACCACTCACTGCTTTCCCACTTAAACATAGTTGATCAATGGTTGTATTATATTGCAAATATAATTGTTGTTCTGTATTGGTTGAAGTTTAAAATCTTGTCACAATGACTGTATTAGATGCCGGAAAGAATTTAAGCAAAAGTGTTCTTACAACAGACTTCCTCATACACATAAAGTCATGTATAATAAGGTAATGAGAAAAAGGTACATCAGAAGCTATGATATCCTAGAAATCTCAATCTCGCATGTCTGGTTTCGTCGGAGTGTCCTTTGGCAAGACACGTCGTAGCCCTTGCAAATGAATGGGAGGGGTTCATAGAAAATTGTAACAGAACTGAAAAAGAAACCGGTTGATATGGCTTCAAACCCCAGGCAAGACAACCTCTCTTGAGAATCTAAATGCTGTCAACGGGATTTGAACCCACGCGTAGAAGGGCTCTGTGATATCTTACCTTTAGCCACTGCGTCACGGAAAGCCTCTTGCTTGGAATAATTTAAATTGATTAGTCGTGATACACTTGATTTCATAACCGGATTTTCTATGAACTTCCGTGACTTTCCAACTGAAAAGATACGGCATACGGCATTCTGAAAAAGTATAAAAAAAATCTTTGTAATACTGGGCTGAAAAGAACAAAATACGGTGTAAAATAGATTCATTGCTTGTCAATAGTAAAGTTTAAACACGTATATATGAGGTTATTGGTGAACACGAACGATACACAAACATACTTCCTGTATTCCTTCACTTAAGACATTTCTTTTGTGGATGTTACTCTTTGCAAACTATGCAAAATGAAATATAAGTTACGAGTAGACTGGCAACGAGGATTTGAAATGTCTCGAAGCGACTATCTCACAGATTGAGATTTATATCGTATTGAAATGAAATATCTTTTGCGGATGAAATGAAAAACACAGGTTTAGAAAGTAACCCAAAACTCTTTCACTGATTCACTTTCCAACCATCTTCATAACCGCTTTATAAACATGTAGTTTGTTCGTCTTGCAGATATAGTAAATCGTCTAACCCATTAGCAAACAATAACGACACTTTACCGCTTTATTGCAGACGACTCTTGAAAGCATTGTGGGAAAAGGAGAAATTGCTCGTGACGCGCAATCACTTCTTTTCCCACAATGTTTATCTGCCCCTTTAAAAGATTTTTTTCCAAATTTATACCATTTTCAAATGTTGTCTGCAAACTCTTTCAATTTGGGACAGTTTAAAAGTTGGCGTTTGGTAAAGGGTTAAACGATTTTTAGTACGTAACGATCCATTATTTTCATCCTGAGAAGTAATCCAAATGTTCGGTAATACGAAATGGGTCAACGCTCCTACAAACGACACTTGCAATGTGCGCTAGAGGGCATTCCACGAATCTTTATTCATCGAGATTTCAAGAAAAGCGCTTAAAAGTGCCAAAGCTCGTTTCACAGTTCTTTTTAATTGAAATACATATTTTTAGCATCTTTAATTGAATAAGCATTGTTTGAGATATATTTTAACGTTTGTTACTACAAAACACAATATGTGAGATAGTGCGTTTAATACGAACAATAGCTACTATAACCTTAAACGCTATCTTGCAAATATAATAATAAAGATAATAATGATAAAGATATGACATTCATTTGAAATTGAAAAATAAAATAGAAGACACTTGTTCTTCTAGTGAAAGAGTCATAATATCCTTTGTAGAAGCTGGTAATCTTCATTCCAGCCCTAAAGACGAAACTGCTGAACCCTTAGAATGTTCGGTAATTTTCAAAAAAAAATAAAATTGTGTCGTCTGCTTACCAAAACCTGAAATATCTGCTTCATTTTGATGAAGAAAGATACTCAGTGAACTTAAAAGGTTAGATCACAGGTCAGCCGCCAATTTACTGTTTGCATCAAAATGAAGTCGGTTCCAGCACTTGTAGGGTTTTCTTTTTCTTTTGTTCTTTTACATCAATATTAAGTTATTTATCACCAAAAGACAACACACTCGTCCAACGTATAAAACCCAGTGGTTGATTGGTACATGCATTATGCATAACTTGGGCATTCGATGCATTCCCCTGGTTCCCATGTGTTTAGATTTGAATGTTACTGTAATTTGTTTTATCCGCTGGAGTGAGAATGCGCGGGGAAACAGCGATGCAGTTTCGAAAGTCGACATGATATCCGGTTTCGAAACGTTTCCGCCATCTTGGATTGTTTCCCGGTAATCTTTTTGGTTGTTTGTTTATTTGTGCAATATATATGTCATACAAACATTAGTTTACATACAATACAAAAGTGTTACAGTTTAAACATCAATATCACATACTTGGATGGCATATTATAAAGTCTAACGCACATTTGGCATATCCATAATGTAGTAATAGATGCATCCGTAGGGGCAACTGTCTGTTGTCATCGGGATCCTCTCTCGGATCCCCATTGCTAGCGTCATGTGATTTGAGTTTTGACCCATTTCTTCATCTTGGACCAAGAGTTGTTATTGTATTAAACCGAATTGTTCCGGCCAGCCCGATTTATGCCAAGAACGACAAGAAAAATCCGTCGAAAAAATTGTTTCAAAATTGCAGGTTATGATCATTCTACCTTAGATTCAGTATAAAACTCTAAACGAGCGCCCATTCAGTATTCTACCTTAGATTCAGTATAAAACTCTAAACGAGCGCCTATTCAGTATTCTACCTTAGATTCAGTATAAAACTCTAAACGAGCGCCCATTCAGTATTTAACTTTAGTCAACGTTTGAAACCTTGCGACCACCATAGTTAGCACTGTAGCCAATTATCTCTTATGTCGAGGGATTCTCTGACTTATACGAAGTGAAAACAGAAAGAGAAGACAATCGCAAAGTAACAACGTTACTATTTTCTTGGGGATAGAGGATGGAGACCGTTCAGACAAAAATAAGAAATTGGGTACTGGATAAAACATGTTCTCCTTCTTCCTCACTGACTGCTCTCATAGATGAAATTCTACTAAACAAGTTTACCTGTTATAAAGTGTTAACGTTAGTAATGACCAAGCTAGTCATATGTGCATTTGCCTATTAAGGTGATTGTGCACACATGAGACAGTAATCAAGTCAAAAGTTTTGTATTGCGTTGTGATATTTAAAGGGGCAAATATTCTGAACCCAAAACTGATTTAGAATGTGTCAACTGATCTAAGTATTTCAGACGGTATGCGATGGATTTCAAAACCGTTGCAACGCTTTTGGATTTTTGCACATACATGTACTTGTCAATTTTATGAAGGCTCTTTATATTCAAACATTGACCAATTCTACTTCCGATGGCTATTCTCCAGTACGTCTCATACAACACTTCATCTGCTATACCATATTAAAGAGATATACTTATAACATCCAAGTTTTCCCATATCCGTTAACAAACAATTTTTAACTCGCGTAGCTAACAAAGGGATATCATTGGCTTCGTCAAAGTCAATTAGCCAGTTGTTGCTTTGGACCCGAATATTATTAGGTCAATTAGACCGCGAGACTAACTTGAAAATCACGGAACACGGAAATGTATGAGTTATTTTCCGCTCATTGCTTTCTATAATTCTAACAGGGGAAACAATGTGAGGGGTCCTGCGTATCTAAGGTGGTGTGCTTGGAACTTCGGTGCTTTCAAAGTTCGAGCCCACCGGTTCGACTGATCTCAGGTTAATAACCCTTTGAGAGACACACATTAGAGACTTATCATATTACTACTGAATCCCAGGGAAACTGTTAAATAACTGGAAAAGTGTTGACACGGAAGGAACAAGGAAGGAGTGTCAGAAGTATAGAAATTGGCTAAAAATGTACTGATCTGACTGAAAAACTACTGTTAATACCCTTATATAAAGACGTCTGTGAAGTTGGCGAAACACGACGTTCAGCAGAACAGTTAAGATAAACACGGACAATTTGCGATAAGCACTGTTTTGAATGTTCTGCTGACAGAAGACTCAAGCAATACAGTATGGACAACGGATCACGGATGAAGTGATTGCAGTGACGACAAACGGATATTGATTATGGTAAAATGGCTTCCTTGTCTTGCATTCTGGGTAATGGGGGATTAAATCAACACATTACGACATCTTATAATAGTTCGGAGGGAAGCGATCTACCGGAAAATCATTTTTTTGAAAATGGAGAGAAATCGCACAGAACATGCTATTCAGGGTTTCGTAACAGGGAAAGGGACTTCGCCGGCGTAGAAGAGTATGTTGACGAATATATGAGGACGATTTAAATCTTTCTTTCGATCGAAAAATTCGAGTGCACGATGGGAAAATATTCTAAAAAAAAGAAGAAAAAAAGGATCTTCTCAATAGGAGCGCCTTGTACTATGCCACATCCAGTGTTTTCTGTCCAATCTGGTCACCGAGTTTATTTTGCGAATAGCTATCCAAGTGACGAAGCTGGGAATCATTCATAAGTATACACCATCTCATTTAACGACCGTGATAAAAAAATGTTGCCGGCTTGAACCCGACATAATTACCACAAAATTGGTTTACGTACCTTTAAAGTTATGGGCTTGAACCCGGCATAATTGCTGTAAATGTGTTTATCTGATTTTATAGTAACGGGCTTGAACCCAGCGTAATTGGTATAATTCGGTTTATATAACCTTTACTTGGTCGGTTCTACTTTATCATCCTCTATTCTTCTCCAAATCACATCAGGCTATGTGTTTACGATTATCATCTACATTAACTGTGTATATGTTGATCATGGTAGATTCTAACAGCGTCTAATGTATTTCTCTTCTTTAAAAAGCGTGATGTGATTGGACATGCACATTCAACCGATCTCATTGATGATATTCTGGAGAGAGTATAAAGCATTTCGAATCCATGCGTCAAAGGCTAGACATGTTATGATAAGTGTTAAAAATAACACTGTAATGACACTGACTATGTGAGCAAATCACCTTACAAATTCAACATACAGTACTTTTACAGTTTTGTGTTACAAATCGAATCAAATTTCTGACATAGTTTTTCCTTGTGTGTGTAGCGTATATCTTAACTGAATATCAAAAAGTGTTGGTGTAGGTTTTTGTTAATCTATCATTATGGTAGGATATATAGAAGCGCTCTTTTAGTTGGTACTTATCAACCCTTATGGTGCTGGAACCGTCTTCATGCTTTTGTAAACAGGTAAGATCCAGGCCAGCCGCTAAGTAAATTGGCGACTGGCCTGTGAACTAACCTGTTTGCTATTCTGAGTATCTTTCCTTAATAAAATTAAGCGGATATCTTGGAATGCAGACGATACAAACATCGTTTTTTTTTAGAAAATCACCCAGCATTTTAAGTGTAAGGCCACTCCATCGTATGCCACAAATTATATTCTAATATATTTGAATAAAACAACAACACATACTACATTTTGGTCTGTTCGGTGTCTTAACAGAATAGCAATATCGAGTCAATGGTTTGCATTTTATATTCTTAGATTCTTTGACTGTGTAATCATTTTAAGGGAATGAACATTTCAACATTTGTTGCTTTAAAAAAATCAATACTTCCCCCATGATTTGCATTAGTTATTATTAGTTTTTTTTTATACATTTTAGTGAGTCACCCTGGGGCGAAATAAAAAACGTTTATTGACATATGATTGAATCAATTTTCGGCAATTTTGTCACGCTTATGAGTGTATCGGTGATTTAACAAACTATACTTAAACATCTGTTGTTTCAGGCGTTATATTATTCAATGAATTTCTATCCAATTCACATTTGTGCATGTATCGGATTCTTTTTTACAACCATTATTTGTTGTTGTTTTTGTGTCTGACACTGTATTTGAGAAAATCTTAAGACACGGTTGTTAGGATAGTGTATCCGTTGGATTTAAACGTCTTTAATTTTCTTGACGAATAACAAGTTCTAATGCAGGACTTTTCTATCGTTACTTAGGTAAGTTGATTATTTACAACACGGCGTTCTTAGCATTTTTCCATACTTTTCCAATTTCCTCAACAAAATGAACAGTGTTACTTCCATTTGCCGTTTGCTTTTACACACCTATACCATTCTCGTTTGCAAATAGATAACTAAATCATGTCGCAATTATTTTACTGAACTTACGAATATTAATAATTACTGTAATTACTTAATTATTTGATTTTCTGTACGTCAAAACCTGTTAAACGGCAGAGCTTTTTATAAATCGACGCAAATTCACAACAGAATAGTAGCAGGCAATAATTGTAAATTTTGGAAAAACAAGACGTTATTGTTCAGAATAGAAAATGGAGAAATTGTTCAAATCCTCCTACATTGAATTCAAGCGAAATTCCAGACTAAGCACCCCAATAAACTCTCAGGAACTAGGAAAAAATCTAAGTCGCTCAAGAATCGAGAAACGCAACATACGAGAACTGTAGTCAAGCTTTGGAAGAGATGAAACACTGTTGGAAAAATAAAAGAATATTTGAGGAGCATTTTTTTCTTTTTATCTATACCCACTTTGACTTCACGATCCATAGCAGACAATTCATTTTTTTATCTATTCAAAACAATTTCAAACAACTTCCCATGCGAGCTTGTTAAACTCAGGAGTACATACCTAACGAAGAAATTACAAAAAGTCACATATATTGAGTTGAATACAAGTAAATTACACTTGACAATGTATGTTAAAACCCTTTGGAAGAGTTTCTCTGAATAAAAAGTGAAAGAAAATGTGCGGACATACTGTGTAATGCATTCAATTTGGAAAGGTGAAGGCAAACATTGTTTTCATCTTTTGTGATACTTGATTGTTTTGCTGTGTTTATGAAAAAAAGGGTTAATGGAAAATATACAAAAATGGAAATCGTGTACCCAGATAGCTTACATGGTTAGATATCGGAGTTTTATCTTGTACTATTAGGGTATAGGATTAGCGTCACTGCTGGGAATGTAATTTTTCATAGACAGGAATGTTCGGTCATATAAATAAGAAGTGGTTTGGGAGAGTTTCGAAAGCTTATATTTCTTAAACTTCCCAAAATCGTATCCTATATTGTTGGCACTCATTCGAATCGTCTCTTTGAGACGATTCGAATGAGTACCAACAATATAGGATTTAGAAAAGCAATAACAAAGTTAGCCATGGAAAAATCGAACCATCTAAGGGACGTCTGATAAGTCAATGTTCAGCCCACATTTTACTGATATCAAAAACATCGTTGTTTGACCTTTTATTTAACGAGTGTCATTTCTGACTCCAGATGGTTAACGCACGTATTGTGTGTTTAAGTGTGGGGATTATAGCTTCGTTTTCTGGCTGTGTCGGATTCAACAGGACATTGTACAAGTAATGTGTTATGTTTAGAGGTAATGGTGGAATCCTGTATTTGAAATATGTGAGGTCTTTATGTTTCGTTGATTGCTTTAACAGCTAGCATGAATTATCAAGTTTGCTCTTTTGTTTAAAACCGATAAAGAAAATGATATTTTCTTATCGTGAGGCTTGCAAGCTCTTTCTGCAAACAAATACTTAGTCGAAAAAGATTTAAGCATAAACCTGTATGAGTGGAAAAGATTCACCACTTTTTCTTAGCACCACCTTTTTCATTTATGCTGTTTTCGTCATTACTGGTATTACTTGGTTTGTGTATTGGTTTGTTGACTACGTTTTCATAAACGTTTGAATACTTTTGTACCGACTATAGAATTTCATGTATACCAATGGTATTTAAAGAAAATGATTCACGAGCACACGTAATTCGCCCTTTATTGTGCATTGCCATTATTCATCTGATGCAGTTGTTTTTAGATAATAATTATCGAATTAAATTCTTATATTTTCCAGATTCTCTGCAACCATGAGACTGACAGCCTATACGGTGTGTCTCTAACAAATGTCGAGTTATATCGTATGTTACGATAAATACAGGTACGATGAGAATGGAGGCTCACACTATTTCCCGCCGAGACGCCATGTTTGACAGTCCTGGACTCAATAACAGTGCACCCTATATGGATATACAAACTCCCGCCAGATTAATCCCCGTGCCTAAACTCACGGAAAACTCGCAGAATGGCTACGTGGACATGCGGGACATTGTTCTCTCGAACAAAGACGTAAGTTACGCCATACCCTTGAAATCCAACAAAGCCCTACAACCGGGAGCAGAAACGTTAACGGAAAACGACGTCGGTGATGACGTCGACGTAAATATGAATAACTGGGTGAAATATTCGTGCAGCTCAAAGACGGTAACAGACTATCGGACGGGACGAGAATCCCAGAGAGTTGAAGCGGACCGTGTGCAGCATTCAGACACGGAATCTGTCGCCACTTCCGTTTACGACCAGGCTCGATACAGCCAGAGCCTCAAAGAGTTTGAGAATATCGTGAAAACGTGCACTGACCAGGGGGAGTATGTGTTCCTTAGCGAGATGAATGGATCGTCCGTCAAACAGGTTCCAAAAAACTCTAAAGCGCATTTGATCAACGAATGTCTACTCCCTAAACCTGTAAACGGAGACTTGCATAAAGACGTAGAAGGGCTCTACTCAAAAGTGAACAAAGTTAAGAAAGATGTACTAGAACATGGCGGTGAGCATAATCACATTGAAAATGTAGCTAACGTTGTCGAATTGAACGATTCTGAAATAACGCATGTCCGAAACGATAGCGAAACTACTTCGAATATGAAGGACGTCACTGACGCTGTAACGTACCCAACCCTGGCTGACAACGTAAATGTGATGACGACGTCTGATCGAGAGGGTCTATACGACAGAGATGCCGTCGCTGACGTCGACGGCGACCTCAAACGGATTATACAGGAATGTCTCTGGTACTTTCATAGTCAAGTGGAAGACCATCGCTCAAATCACCAGGACTCCACAAAGAGCCACACTCGCACGAATAACTCTCGAGTACAAAGTAGTCAAGGAGGTCCCTACGACGGGCGACGTTCACAGAACCGGAAGGCTGGTCGTAGTAGCGTTAACGTTGACGGATTTCCGATCGACCAAAGTCGGCGTCCCCGAAGTCAGAACGATGTTCAACGTCGACTTCACGGTAATAGTTACGATGGAAACCACCGGAAGCCGTCGACTAAAGTGGACCGGAAGTACCGACCGTCGTCGGGTCATATGACTTCCGGAAGAGGTCACCGTCCGCACAGCATGACTGATCCGGTGGAGCGACCTCTTTGCACTGATCCCCGCCGGCCACGCAGTTTGACCGAGAGTGAGCTTGGCCGGTATGACCCCCAGCAAGGACATGCTGACGTGAGGACGACTGGCGAGGATTACTTCATCACAGGTATGTGGGATTTTACGTATTGTCTAGGTGAGATAACGGTCTTTCCGTCTGTCCGTTCGCCCGTCTGCCTGCGCTATTTATTTTTTTAAATCAGATTTATTCGATTTCTTAAGTGAAATATCACTATTGTACCCAAAACGTTAAAACTTGATACCATCTCTTGATATACTATCAGATACCTTCGGTATGCAAATGTAGAAATACATGAACATGTATATACTGCATAATATTATTTAACCCTTTCCGTTAGATGCAACATTTTCGATTGAGAGCCACAACCGACCACTATTTTCGATTACGACGTATACAATTCCTTTTTTTACAACATTAGGTTATTTACCATTATGAAATTATAACACATGTATATTTGTCATTACAAGCAGATATATAGATCTACATGTAATATTTGTCTCTGCCGAGAGCAACTTCCTCACGTATGAGATCGTTCTTTTTTAGTTTAAAATACATATGCAAAAAAGGGAGTCAATCTGAAGAAAATATAATTATTTCACCAACATATTATTCAATGTCATTACCTCAGGACAATTTTGGGGTCCTGCGACATGCAGTGGTTTTATGTGGCACACTTTGTTGAAGTGTCTTTTGGCAAGACACATCTTACCCCTTGCCTTGTATTAATCGATCTCTGGAATCTAACTGAAAAATCATAACATGGCTTTATATCGCGAACAGAAAAAACATAAACAGTTTTAGCTGGTTTTAACTCGAAATCCGAGATAGTCCCCACTATTTGTTTGTTGCAAGATTAACCTTTTCACCAACAATAACGACATTTGACCACTTTGTTGCAGACGACTTAAGAGAACATTGTGGGAAAAGTAGAAATTGCTCGTAACGAGCAATTTTCCCTTTTCACACAATGTTTTCTGTCCTATTATTTTCCACTTTCATGACATTTTGAAATTTTGGGCAGTCGAAAATTTGTTGTTTGAAAAAAGGGCTAAAGCAAGTCCTTCACTAAAGTGAAGGTCTTTCTTTGGTCTTGCAGTGCACCGTTCTACCTATCTTATCAAAAAGGTTTTGCTATGAGGAAACGTACGGACGTAACAAAACTATGAATCGCATACAAAACCTCCTACAAGTGTTCTCTTTAAACAAGAAAGAAAGGAAAATACAAGTTAGAAAGGTATCTTAAATAACACTCGTTATCTCTAGCCTTCTCACGATAAACCCCGTTTATTGGCATTTCTGTCATTTCAATGAAAAGAATTAACACAAAAATTTGATCCGCTTTGATAAAAGGGACGTTGACACATTTGTGCTAAGTAGTACTCGTGATTCGCTTAAACAGCGCACGAAAATTAATGGAAGACAACACGTTTAGACTCACAAATTTCCAATACAGTGGGGACTATATACACCGTTAGTTTGTCATTAAAAAAATAAGAGATTTAGTTAAAATGCTTAAATGTAGGTTATCTTGCTGCACAAAATGTCCTTGTAGAAGTGCATATCCCCGAACAATATAGATATGTCTCAATAAGAAATCACCATTCTTCATTGTTTTAGCTTGTGTCAATACGCATGCACCTGTGTTGCTGGTCGTATTATCATATACCCTGAGTGGTCTTAATAAGAGGGTCTATTTTGGTCTTTTAGACAAATTCTATTTCATTGGTAATCGTTAGAATTGTGTCGTCATGATATAAGAAAGACAGTGGACTAACGTAAAGGACAAAAAGAAAATATGAAGGTGATCAACCGATAAAAGAAGAAAAGAAAGAACCCTAGAACGAACTTGCAAATGAATTAAAGATAAATATAAGATAACGGATGAATGAATGAACGAAAAGAAATAAATCAGATAGAGAAAGAAAAGAACTGAGACATACATAGATATGAAAAAAACAAGAATAAAAGAAAGAAACGCAATAACGGAAGGAACAAAGGAACACATTGAAAGGAAAAAAATGAACGACAAGGAAAGAAATTAACGACAATTTTCGACTCTATGTACGTGAATACTGGATACGTATGTTCTTTCATCGCAGTACGATCGGTCTCTAAGTCATTATACCTGAGTGACAGATCTAGGACACAGATAAAGTGATTAACGTTATGTCCAATGCTAATCGTCAAGATATGGCGTACGATATGGAATTTAAACTCCCCTTTAAAGGTGTTTGTTCACATAACAGAAAACTTGCTAGTCAAAATAAAATGTCTTTGAAACAATACTGTTTTTTTTTGTATTGAGGGATAATATCTAATGAAAAATAGCAACTGAACACAAATGTGTTCATTTTAATTTGTAGATATACCTAAGTATGTGCACACGTTATGTGATGGATTTCTAAGTCGCTGCAGCGCTTTTGAATCTGAATGCATATTTATTATTTGTAAACATACTCTAAATATTTGAAATACAAACTTATCTAGCTTTCAATGGCTATTCGAAAGTACGCCTCATAAAACAGAACAGCTGCTATACAGTTTTAAAGAAACTTATACAATTTTGATGCAAAAAGTTGAAATGCATGTGACCTGGAGTTCACACCGTATAAATCAAATTCCCTTTTCCGTAAGAGCAAATGTCAAATTAAAGGCGATCATGACTATCACCTAATCATTGAACTTGAACTAAGGCTGTCAAAAAGTGTCAACGGAGTTTCATGTCACTTATTAGTGGGTTAGTATGGCTTAATTAGAATTTTTTTCGTTTCGACAATTGTTCAGTCATTTCGAAAAGGTTTAAAGACAATTTTTCACGAAAATGAGGAAATTTAGGAGATATGACTTGATTTCTTTAAAACTTCAGAACAACTGTATTGTTTTATGATATCATTGAAGAATATACATTTAAAGCAAACTATGTTCGTATTTAAGTATATGATTTAAGTATATGACATTGCACAATGTTAATTAGAATGTATTCAAATCCAAAAGCGTTGCAACTCTAGATCGAAAACATATATACTGTGCATACTTAGATATATTGACGCCCCCGAACCTATAATGCTTTCGATAATACTTTAAAGTAAATAACATAAAACATTTCAAAAGCTGATTTGTCCCAACGACAATCTACTTTGACTTTTAATTTGTTTTATATATGAACAAGCAACGTTAAGAACTAAATGGTTTGTCCAAAAGAAGATTGAACACATGGAATTTTCACCTTAATCTTAAAAAGGATGTTTCTGCTCAGAATTGAAGTCAGGCAATTATCCCTCATATGCTTGAAATATATCCAATTTTCGGTTTTCGCTTTTCTACTGTGACAAGTTTACAAAGAAGGGACGGGTCCATACTGCTGGCAGAGTGTTGACATTTGTATTTCCATGAAAGTTTAGCGAGATGAAGGCCTGAAAAATCCAAGCAAAACAGGTCAAAACTATTTGCACAGTATCAATATATACATGTACATGTATTTAGTCTCAAGGTCACACTTACCTGTGGTAACACCTTTGAATAGGAACTTTCATTAGTTTAACCCTTTCCCAAACAACAAATTTTCGACTGTCCCAAATTGAAAGAGTTTGCAGACGACATTTCAAATGTGATGAAATTGAACAATATTCTTCAGAAAGAGCAGAAAACCTTGTGGGAAAAGCAAAAATTGCTCGTCTCAATTTCCCACAAGGTTTTCTGAAGTCGTCTGCAACAAAGTCGTCAAATGACGTTATTGTTGGGAAAGGGTCAAAGAAATACTTCATAGTCTGCAACAACCCGGAAGTGCTTCATTTACCGAGCCAACACTGAATATACTTTTGATTTTACCGAATAATCACATTATTCATTGGAAGCATTGGGTAACAGTTTTGATTCAGTTCTTCTTCGATTACTTTAACGTCTTGGGGACGATTTTCGCATAGAGAGGTTGTTACAGTACTATATCCGTTGTAACTTGTAAGCATTGTCCCAGTTCACCTGTGCAAACTTGGCTTTCAATTTACTTGGATGACATTTAAAGTACTGTCTGTTTGTGGTTCGACCCTACACTATATGTGTCATTTATCTCGTATCAACCTGCTATTAGGTTTGTGAAATAGAAATTGATGAGGTTCCTGTGTTACGTAATTATGAAGTTCTCAAATGTAAAAAGAAGAAGAAATAGGTATTTTGTTTCGAATTGATTTTCACTACTAAGGTGGGTCTTATACCTTATCGCGAAAGAGGTGTCAATTTGTTTAGTACCCAAATTAATAGTGAATTTAGGCTTAGACATTTCACGAGTTTTACAGCTGCAATGAAAACAAAATGTAGTGTATTAAGTGTTTCGTGAACAAGTCAATAAACTAATGAAAGTTCGTCACAAAGCTGTGTGTTCGACGTTCCTTTCCATACTGGAAGATTTAAAACCCGATAAGATTCAGCATTATTCCCGAACTCTCCTTAAATGTACTATCTATGCTTACTTCTTTACCCATTACCAAGCAATAACAACATTTAACCACACTTTTGCAGAAAACTCTTGAAAACATTGTGGGAAAA